>RJVU01035392.1:11370081-11384036 GCA_003731715.1 Anabarilius grahami
TGTTTAATTACACGATAATGTCATTAAAAACCGAATCGAGGCAAATTCTTAAAGTATTGTGATAGCAAAAAAAGCTTGTTTTTAAAAGCGATTACAGCTGATAAGTGCACAGAAAGGTTCATCAACAGCACTGTGAACTCCGCGTTGATCTGAATCAATAAGTAAATGCATTAACGTTAACAAGGTAAGGTCAATTTACTTCGGAGCAAATGTGAATGTCCTTATTGGTTATTACTTGCTCATTTGGGAGTACAGGCTGCCAAATGACAGCATGCATCTGTAAAGATGCATTTTAGTTTTTTTTTTATCCTCTGTTGCTAATCCAGTAAAAACATTTTAACACTTCTTTTGGATTATTTCTGAATAATTCCGTTTAAAAGCATCCAAATAAACAGGATTTCCATATACCTATGTTAGAAAGAGCAAAGGCTTGTCTGATAATATGACAGATGGCATCAGTTGCTAAAATATTGATTATTAACTTATAATATATATATATATATGAGACAAAGTTTTTCATTTATAAAACCAACTACAGACCCTTTTTGATATTTACACAGTATTTTGCTCCTGAGTCACACATAAATGAAAGTAGGTTTCTCAGTCTGATTTTAGCGTGACATTTATACAAGTTGAAAACTCAAGTCAAACTGACAGTTAACTCAAAATCAAAAGAGTGATTTCTTGACAGGCGCCTTTTGCTTGGTCTTTGATCAAATGCCAGTGAGGACACGCATATGTGTGATTTGTAGCAAGTCGTTTTTGGATAAAAATGTCTGCCAATTGTATAAATGTAAATGGAAACCCCCTGTTGTCCTCGCATGTGTTCATCATCTCCAGTGTATTTACATTTGACGTTCTGAAGAGTTTTTTAGTGACAGTGGAGGGCTGTATTTAAAAAGAGAGGGTTATTGACTGATTATTGACATGTGCCTTTGCCGATGAGCTGACCTCATGAGTGAAGGAGTCATTCTGAACAGAAAGAAAAAAGAGAGCATACTAAAGCCTGTTTTTATAAGAAAAGATTGATTACTCTCCGACTGAGTGAAGGTTGCATTAACTTCTCCGGTATTAAATAGAGGAATTGCTTGAAATGTTAAAATTCTGTGTTCATTGTTTAATGCACAATTGCAATTATATTCATAATAATGGGAGAGTTTACAGGTTTGGTGGAAAAAAAAATGTATGTGATGTCGTTCGAAACTTGTATGACTTTCTTTCTTCTGCTGTTCCACATTGAATGTCAATAGGGCCCAATGTGTTTTAGATCCTAATGTTTTTCAAAACAAGAAGAAAGAGTCATAAATGACATGAGGTTTTTATTTTTGGGTGAACTATCCCTGTAAGAGCCAAGGAAAGACTGGAAATGTTGGAGAAAAGGGAACAAAATGAGGCTTTTGCACCGAATAGTTCTAGGAACTAGCCACTAGGATAAGGGGCTTTCGCACCAGAGGAACCTTTTCATAGTTTCTAGAACTATTGGTTGAAGTACCCGGATTTTGCCGTGTTTGCACCGCAGGAACTAGGAACGATTTTAGTTCTAGGAACTCCTTTTGGGGGAACTGAATTAACTCCTACTTCAGAGTAGGGTCTAAACCAGCACTATAGGAACTATCAGTGACGTAAGTGAACATTGTTTGATCAAACACGTCAAACACCGGCACCCTGCATTTTTAAAAAGACGTGTAAACGTATTTATTTCACGAACATGGAAAACAGTGATAACAGCATTTACCTGTTGTCTGCAGAGTGTTCTTTTCTCCGCCCAGATGATATGTAATACTGTAAGTTGTCATAGGAGATTTCGTCTCTTTTTGCTCTTTCAGGCGCATAAATTATGCGTTTACATTCCATCTCCGTTATCACGAAACCCACGACACACAACAAACACAGCTCTAATCACGCCGCTGATGGCTGCTTCAGAGTTCCTATTTCCGGTGCGAATGCAATCAGGAACATGGCCCTGGGGAGAAATTAGAACAATGTTGTGAGGCAGATTTGAACTTGCAGCGCCCATTTTAGCAGCATGGCTCAACGTGTTGTAGCATTAGCTCGATTTCAGAAGTGGTTTCAGAACTCCGCTACACACTGGAATGTAATTCATTTCATGGTTCGTAGCAGTTTTTGAATTTCTGTTGACTTGTTTGTGTGAGTGTGTGTAATCATGTCCACGCACAGATACACCACGTCCCACTATGTGCGCCATTGCACACCTGCCTCGCACAGTTTGTGTCAGTCTGATGAATCACAAACATGACATTTCTTGCGTAGTATTAATAAGGCTTTTGACTATTCATGAAAGTTCTAGCACACGGTGGATTTTTCCTAGTAATGTTGAAGACATTTACATTTTGCAAGCAATTTTAGATATAGCGTTCCTGAATAAACATGCATGATTACGTTCGGAGAAGCTGGAATCAGCTGCCACATTGAAAAGATTCATTCAGCGTATTATCAGTGTAGAGTTCCTTTTGAATTCCACTTCTGCATTCAACAGACACACGTACAGATAAAATACAGCGCAGATCACCCGTCTTTCACCCCTTCTGGACTCTCTGCTGTCAGTTGTTTAGCGTTCTGCAGAATATGAATGCATTAGCATTTATGTGCGTGTGTGTGTGAGCGAGTCAGCGAGAGAGATATGGAGTATTGTTTGTGTGAGTGTGAAGTGAGGGAACTTGGTGAAGGAGGAAAGCGAGAGATAAAGAGAGAGAGAGAGAGAGAGCTAAAATCTCTCCTCCATCTGTTCTATCATATGGACAAGGGAAATGGAGAAGATGGCCAGGCTTTCAGATTTCTCAGAGCAAGCATTAAAACCTCATTTGAGCATTTGACATGTTCCCTTAGACGCTTGAAGCTCCCCTCAATCTCATTTTCTACTGCTGAGTACAGCTTTTCTTTTAAGAGCAGCGGGATGTATCTCTCTGTTCTCTCACCGATGGGTCTGTCTTTAATGTCAAAGAAAATTCTCCCTGGCTCTTTTAATTGTCTAATTCCATTTTTGAAGCATGGCAGAAGTTTCACTCGACTCTGTAAGAAAGAAATGGCCTGTCACCATCATGTTTAATCATTAGGACTGTATGTCACAGAAATGGAAATGTCATGTGTGATAATGTTTCCCCTTCTTCATGTTGGGGCAAACATGACTTGAACTGACATTTAGCAGATGTTCAACAAGGTTTCCAGCACTAGCCATAAGAAAATTAACTGGGTCATTCTATGAGATACATGACTTTTATGGTTTGATAAGGTATAATTCTCAAGTTTTTGGGATAATTTTAAACATTCAATGATGCAAGTTGTATGCATTAAGTGTTGATGAATTGCACTGTACCACCTTAAGCTAAATTTGTACTTTTTTTTTTTCATAAATTGTTGGTAACAGGGTTGACATTTTTACCAGTTTATTATGTTCAAGGTCATGGAATTTCAAAGCATGTTTTAAGAATTTAGTTCTGATGTTTACAGATATACTCCTGGTAACATGTTGACGGAGTTGACATTTTAAGATTGTGACCTGTACTCCCAAAAATAATAGATAAAAGGATGAAATTGAGTGGACTTTAGTGGAGTTTACTTTCTGAAAGGACAATAATGCCAGGTTATATATTTATGTAACCTTTTTTTGGAATAGTTTATTTTTAAAAGGGCAGAAATATCAGGTAATAGTGGTAGATGCTATTTACACTTAGTTAAAATAGCAACAAAAAGTATTTTCTTTGCACTCAGTGTAAATAGTAGTTAAATGCAAATGTAAATGGCTGTTAGATGTTATTTAAACTTAGTGCAAATAGTGGCAGATACTATTTGTGCCTCAGTGTATTGTAGTACGTTATAAAACAGTATGCAATGGTAACATTCAGTGTAAAAGATTATATTTATTAAAATCATAAATAGATGCTACCTTATTGGGACATTACTTGTCCCTGTCCCTAAAGCTTTTCCCCTACACCTAACCCTACCCGTTAAACCCTAACCCCCACATGTTATTCCCACTATTAAATATGCATTTGGTGCTTATTTTCTTAAATTTTAGTACGCTTAGGGAGTTGGGGAAAAAGGCCGGATTCGAACTATGTTCGGTCACGTCAAAAGCTAACGCCACTGCTCCGGTGGGATTTCTTTTGTAATTTTGTCTGGCTCAATTAGACAAAGGTGGGCAGAGTTGGTGTAAATAGCATCTGCCAACAAGGTGGGCTATTTGCACTTTGTGTAAATAGACACTCTGGAAATATTATGGTAACAGGGTTGATGCATAATAATGTTTCCCTTTCTTCATGTTGGGGCAAACATGACTTGAACTGACATTTAGCAGGCCTTCAACAAGGTTTCCAGCTCTAGCCATAAGAATATGAACTTTGTCTTTCTTTGAGACAGCTGATATTTCTGCTTTAATAAGGTATCATTTTAAATATTCAGAGAGACAAGTTGTATGCGTTAAATTGACAATATGTGCGATTTTTGGATTGAAATATCCAAAACCACTAGAACAGTTATATATTTTGTTGACTTGTGTACTTATATTATCCCAGATGTTTCTATGATTGTTTAAATCCAGAGAAATAAGACATTTTAAAGCTGTTGTTCGTAACTTTGTTTGGTTAAAAATGATTCAAAATCAATTTTTGAGCAAGTACATAACCAGCCAGTGTTCAAAACTATCTCCTTACCTTAGCCAGATTCACAACGGTAAGTAATGTTTTATAATTCGGGTGGTACTGGTGGGTTTCTGCGGTAAATTCGAGCTTGCCGCCATTTGTCTTTGCGTCATTGCTTCACATCTGTAAACAGAAAGGAGGAGTCCAAACTAGTAGGCTACATCGCATGTGAGGTGGATCATTTATAACCTTTTCTTACAGCAGCTGCAATAATTAAACGTATCATTTGGATGGCGGATTGAATGGTATGACAAAATTAACGTTAGAGATTAGTCTGTACGAAAATTGAAATCTACAGGTAACGCTAATACACACTAAATACACATAGTCACGCAGTGCTGATGTTGTTAACATTATCAATTTGAGAACAAAGTATAACAATAATAATAATTTGCACGGTTTGACGTGATCTGAGCTAAGTGATCATTAGATTTAATCACCACTGGTAGCAGTTGGTCAGAACAAAAGCGGCAGATATGTTACTTGTTCAGATGACATTTTCCGGTGAAAATTCTTATTTTGGTCATACTTTAAGATTTAGAATCTGTGATTCCGATGTACAGTATCCACACCGATGTGGTGACTGACAGCAAACATTAGAGGCAAAACTTACCGACTGCAGCTTTAACTAGTGTCCCATCCCTTGTCATTTCGTCACCTATCGGTGACATCATACCTGCGTTACCCTTGACTTTTTATTTTTTATTTTGTAGAAACCATAGAAAAGACTACTTTTGTAATTTTGTCTGGCTCAATTAGACAATGGTGGGCAGAGTTAGTGTAAATAGCATCTGCCAACAAGGTTGGGGTATTGTTACACTCTGGAAATATTATGGTAACAGGGTTGATGCAAAGGAAAGGAAAAGTTGGAAAAAATAAATAAAGAAGACAAATTATATTTATATGTACAAATTGCACTTGTTTTGTAGGGTGTCTCAACTACATGCTACAGAGTTATAGAGATATTTCATCCATGTCCTTGTTAATAAAATCAAAGGATGTGGCATTGTTCTCTCTGACCTTCAGAGCTTTCGCCAATTGATGCTCAGTTTGTTTTGTTCTCCTGTGCTGGATGTCTGTCTTTTTGTCCATGTCTGTTCTCAGAGGGCTTAAAGCAATGTTTGCCGGCACAGATTTCCTCTTAATAATCAATTTAAATTTTCCGTTCAGTTCTCCATGCTGATACCACGATGTTCATCCTTGTAATTTGTCCTTTTTGTCAAACCCCTATTAAATTGATAACCGTGTTGTCATGGAAGAAGGAATATCTGAGAAGACTCTCTCCACCAATTATGTTGCACACATTTTATTGACCTTGCTCTTCATGGGGCTGCTGCTTAAATTGTTGTGGTCCCTGTTAGTTTTTTATGCGTTTGGTCAGACATCAGGATGGGGAATTAAATGGCATTAACATGACAGAAACATCTCTCCTGTTTTAATGTCTTTTTTTCTTTTCTTTTTTTGTTTTATGGCAGCTGTTGCCATGGAGACAGCTGCTCTACCCACAGTGCCTGAAGCACAGGTTGGGGATCACAGCCTTGATGTGGTTTCAGACCCACAGTCAACATTCACTGTTAAAAACGCTGTTTGCGTGTGTTTGAGGCAAGCTGAGGTTGATTGAGAACAGAGCATCTTCGCTGCTAATCATCAGTAAAAGACGAGGGTATTTACATAACGCTGTTTAACTTCAGTGATTGAATAAGTATAATTCTTCTCTGCTTGTCAGAATCTCTGTTTCTCATTCTCACTACCGTCTCTGTCTTGTTCATGCAAGGATATAACTGAATATACAACAAAATAGAATGTTTAAAATGTCATTTACTCACCATCATGTCCTTCATATTATTGACTTTTTGTGTGAAGAACAAAATGTGCTTTTAGTACAACAAGCTTTAAAGAAAAAGTTTACATACCATTTATTTTTTTTACAATATCATAATATTTTCTTTCTTCTATAAAACACAAGAGATTTCAAGCTGTTTTGAATATAAGGAAAATAGATTTGATGCTACGATTTGATAAGTGATTTAGGCTGTGAACCTGTGAAAAGCACTGTTAAAGTAGTCCATGTGACTCATATGACCCATATTCCAAGTCTTATGAAGTCAGATGCCTTTTGAGTGAGAAACGGACTGAAAATTCATTATTCACTGACAATCTTCTCCTTCACACCTCTTAAAAAATGTTTGCACCAGGTTTTACATAGATGCGAAACACCATTGTTTTTCTCATTCACGTGATCAACTGTGAATGAATTTACATAACTGAGAGTTTAATATCTACACTAGAGGAGACATAATCAGTAAACAATAGGGGTGTGACGAGACGGGTAGCTCACGATACGAGACGAGACAAGATTTTTACACACTATTTTTAAGAAATCCTCAATTGCGAAATACATGAGTAGAACAAATATTCTGCAGGTGCATTTGAAATGTTTTAACTAATCATATTGTAATGAATGTAATTTCAGTTCTACTTTCTGAGTATGAATTATCATATGCAGTAAAAGACAACAATACTCAAGTACTGTAAAAGGTTTTGCCACTAACTCAACTGACTGATTTCAGTCTCTTCAGACCTTACTGTACATGATTTATGAGCTTCTACATCTTTTGACCTCCTAATTGAACTCATTTCCACAAACTGATCATAGAAATAAAAACAGTATAAATAAAAATGGTAACACTTTACAATAAGGTCTCATTTATTAATATTAATGTATTAACCAACATCAAGCAATATATTTGCTACAGTATTAATCTTTATGTTAGTTAATAAAAATAGTCATTCATTGTTAGTTCATGAGTGCATTAACTAATGTTAACAAATGAAACCTTATTGTTTGTGCTTAATAAGATTAAGAGAAAACTGTTATTCATTTTTATGGTAACACTTTACAATAAGTGCAACCATAATCACACTCTCTCAATATTCAAAGTGCAAATAAGACCAAATTTTTCTTTGATACAGAGCTAAGAGATGCTTACAACTACACTGCCCAGTCTAAAATAGCTTTCATATTGAGAGATATTTGCATTCATCAGGGAGCCGCTTTCAAAATGGGGGGTATTGAAATCGCGTTTGAATGTGCGCTCGCGCGTACTCTGTAAATATGGAGCGTCGGCGACTGTTATCCAACTGAATTAAATGTTTTGTTTTTATTTAAATACAAAGCAAAACGACAGTAGAGGCGTAATGTAAATGTAGCGCTGGCATATTCTTTCCTAATCATCCTAACCACACTGTCATGGCAACATCACGAGACTACTTTTCGCCTCGACGAGAAATCTCGTCACATTTTAGTCTCGCGAGATCTCGTGACACCCCTAGTACGATACATTTTTCATACTGTTCCTCACACGAACCTATCAAATGACTTTAAAAGACTTTTTAATGCTTGTCGTTTTTGGAGCCTGGAAGTATAAAATCACAATCCACTTTCCTTGACTGAAACATTCTGCCTAAGATCTCTATTTGTGTTTCATGACAAAAAAAAAAATGCGGTTAGAATGACATTTGATGGTTTAATAGTTATATGTATAAAAACTGTCTATGTATAAAAAAAATAAAATAAAAAAAGTCTTCAAAATTACTATATAACAATATTATTACAATTTAAAACGGCTGGTTTAAATTTAAATTTATTCCTGTGATGGATAAAAATTCAGCTTTGTCGTTACGCCAGTCTTCAGTGTCACATGATCCTTCAAAAATCATTGTAATATGCTGATTTGCTGCTCAAGAAACATTTCTTATTATCAATATTGAAAACAGTTGTGCTGATTAATATTTTTATGGTTTATCTGCTGTTTATAATCTCATATTATTTTCCACTAGAGTTTACAAAAGTACTGACTTCGGTACCTATTCAGTAGTGAAATGTAAAAAAATTTACACTTTGAGCGGATTCGTAAACCACCTCTGATTGGCCATTGTGTTCATGCGCTCATCAGATATGTCTGTGATTGGCTTCAATGATCAGTGCTCTAAAAACATTGTAAATAATCATCAAGGAAGCTCTTCACCGAGCGCTTACACAGATACACACGCGAGCTTTTGAAAGCAGGCGTCTATTGCGGAACAGTCCGCTGATAGACGGCTGCTTTCAAAAGTTTCCGCTTTCAGAACGCTTTCAAATTCAAACACTTCTGTGTGCTTTCAAATGCTGCCGTGCGTTGATCATTGTAGCCAATCACAGACACATCTGATGAGCGCATCAACAAAATGTCCAATCGGAGGTGTTTACGAATCTGCTCAACAGCACTCAAAGCATTTTTAAAAGTCGGTACTTTTTGACAACTCTATTTTCCACTAATTTGAATTTAAATCGGGACATTTCCCCCTGAATGTTGGTTACAGCTCTGCCTAGCCCTCTTTCTGTCTCTCTCCTTTCAGTCATAATTCTATATTTTGACTCTTACATGAGATCCGACTTAAATAGTCCCTCCATCTTTGACCTCTCCTGTCTTCTGTCGTAGCCTGTCAGCAGACCCTGTTTATGCTATGGATATTGTGAAGTAATTAGAAATTGTATCAAGCTGTGAAACTCATAATTACTCATCTCTCTCCCTCCTTCTTTCTCACCCTCTTTAGTCCTCTCGGTGGAATGCCATCTGTCCTCCTCTATTGCTCTCCTTCCTTTCCTCCCTTTCCTCCTCTCATTTTACCCATTTAATTACCTGTCTGTACCTTTCTTCTCGTGGGCACTGTGCACTGTCTTGTTTATTTTAATCTCTTTCATTGCGACGGTCTAATAGTTTTAATCTGCTCACCGTATTTCAGTGTGTCTGAGTGTGACAAAGTGCTGAGAATGGTAGATGTTCTCAAGTCTGAGTGAACAGCCTTCATGTCTTCTCGCGGTCTCACAGGGCTTGCGAGATTTTCGAGAGGGTGTGAGTATGAATATCAGCCAGGAATTTGAAGGGTTGGTTGTTTGATCTCAGTGTGTGTTGGCAGCCAGTTATCAAGGATGCTTTACTCTCCAAATGCTATATGTCTGTGTATGTGTGAGAAGCAGTGTGTATCCAAATTTGGCAGCTGAGACAGGCCTAAGGACGAATTGGATTGCACTTCTGCGAAATTTGGGGACAGGATTATGGAACCGCCTATTGGGCTTTATGTGGTGTGTTTCAAGATGTGGCCTAGTAAGAGGCAACCTGCTGTCTTGGTGCCTTTCTAATAATCTGCTGTTACAACAATTTACCATAATTTGCACTAAAATATTATTATTTTTGCTGCAATAAAACTGGTAACTTGGTATTAGACACAATTGTCATAAATTAAATAAAATCTAATAAATTTACATAAGATCCCATAATGATTAACCATGATTTTATATTAGTAATAATATTTGTAGTCAGATTTGGTGTCTCATTACTTTAAAGACACAAATCCAGTTTCCTTTGGAGAGAGTATTGTTAGATGAAATATTATCTGACACACATCAATATGGAAGTAGTTAAATATCTGTTAAATGCATCTGTTAAGCTAAACTGTTCAACCTTGTTATTAAAGTTATTGTACAAAAAACTACAAATGACAAACAAATATTTATCTTTAATGTGAACTTTTTTTTTTTTTCATTTTTATGTTGTAAACTGTGTTCAGTCATGTACCTACATTTGCCACCCTCATAAAACAAATTAAACAAAAAATTAATGGCACGTACAATATTAATTTTGACCTTCTGAGGTACCCTAGTGAAAATAATATACTAAAATATATTTGAAATGCATTAATTTTGTGCCAAGTATACTACAAATACATTTACATATTTATGTGCTTAATAAAAATACCTTGCAGTTGTACTTTGGGTTCTAAACTAGTATACTTAAAGTCTGCTAAACTGGAACAACTAATTTTGTACTTAATGCACTTGAATTGTGCGGAAGTGGTGACAAGGTCCACTAAAAATATTCTTAAGTATATTTGATTGTGCTAAAGTGGAACTTTTGCAAGTATACTTTAGGTACACTTTAAATATCTTGCATTTAAAAACTGATATTATACAAACATCATACAATCCTTTATTATTGATATTTTAATAAATATGTTAATGGATTTGAAGTATACTTAGTATGAAATAAATGTATTTTAAATAGATTTTGGTATAGGCCTACCAGGGTTTTTCCTGCATTGAAAATATTTTGGCGGCCACCAAAATTAATTGGTGTCCCTACAAAGATTTATTTGATCATTTAATGTGACGATACCTGCTGTTCTGCAGTCCTGGTACCCGCTGATAGCCGGTTGTTATAAAACACTCCCATGAGCGTTTGTGTTAGTGCTCTGTGAAGAGCGTCAAAGGTTTCTATTTACAATGTGGTTTTAAAGCATTTAGCTTTGTAGCCAAGCACAGACATATCTGTGCTCAAAATGGCTCAACATTTTAAACGGAGTTTTTGTTCAGCGCGAGTTCTGCATGCTTGCGAGTATAAACACAATGTCAACGTGAGATATATTGCACAGTGTAGACAGCTTTGTTTTGCATGAGTGCAGCTTTGTGTACCTTGCGTTGAACTGAAATAATTGACAGGTTCAGTGATTATATTATAATATAATGTGGTGATCTTTGTTTATATATATTTATTTCATGCTGCTAACTAGCCTTCGAATTGCAAAGTTACTGGATTGAAAAACATATATAATTGCTCGATTGAATCCGATTGAAAGTGGTAACCATAGCAATCGGCAGAACAAAACAAAAAACTGATACTGTCAAATGATCTGTGCATTAAGGTTGTACTACCCACTAGGGCTGCCCTCGACTAAAGATTTTTCAAGTCGACCAGTAGTCGTTCATTTATGCCATTAGTCGACTAATCGCACATTTATATTAATAAGCCATAAATCATAATAATGAGCCTTTAATCTTCTATGTAATTAGCCTAATCAGCGCTCAAACTCGCATAAAGCTTGCCTCAGCGCACTGGCAAACATAACGATTATGTGTCGTGAAAAAATGGCAAGGAAACTTTCTAAACATTTCAATAATTTACTGATAATGTTTTCTCTGTTTTCGGCTGCAGAGATTAAGTCAACGATGCTGACTCGTCATCTCCACAGTAGTGGACGCGCATATATGCAAGTTTCATATGGATTGCATAATCTGAGAATATTTATTTTCCTTTTGATTTGGCTCGGTTCATGTTTGTTACGTGCTCAAGTTCACTGAGACCGAGAGCAGAAATCGCATCCTGATTGCTTTCATTGTTTTATAAAAGCACAAGGTTTTGCTGTTATTGTGAGTTTACAGAAATAAAAGTAGACCCGATACATTTTGTGTGTAGAGCGTGTTAACTGCATATTATTTGGATATGCGCCAAAAAATAACGCACATTTATCTAGGACTAGGCTAACATTAGAGCGAACGGACTTGTAAAGTTGCTACTACTTACATGTTTCAAGTGATAAGCCATATTTGAGGTCGATGAATCATAAGGCCAATTCACACCGCCCCGACAACAGCCAACAAACGCCAACAAACTCGTCTGTTGGAGTTTGTTGGATCGGTGTGATACCCCTGTTGGCGTCTGTTGGCGATTGTTGGCGTTGGTCGGAGTCGGTTTTCACCCGACTGAACATGTTTAATCGGCGTTTGTCGGGTCGTGGAATGTCTGCGCGGTGTGAACAGTCTTCCAACAAACGGCAACCAACTCTGACGTAATCTGACCTCTTCACGAACCGTTGCCATGACGATAAGGCAAGTCCCCTGCAAAGACAGCCGTTTAATCGTGCCCGCGCCTCACGCGCACACAACAAAGTACTGGAAACGTGACATCGCAGCTTGTTCGTTATAAAAAATAAAATACAGTTAAAAATAAAAATATACAAAAGGTACAATAATAGTCCATAGTGCAATCCGTGCCATTCAGCAAGAGCAGCTGCTCCACTTCACCAAAAGAGAGAGGTAACGTTATAACCACCATGAGAGCAACGCAGGTTTACCTTCAGTTTAGTTTTTTTAATAATTCGTTTTGGCTTTTTTAGCTACATGGTTGTATTATATGCTTATGGGTCTCGTTAATAAAAAGAGTCACGCTAAAAAAAGTTAAAAAAAAACGGTGTATACCAACCGCAGCGCAATAGGTTACAATCAGATCGATGGCTACAGCGCTTCGGATTTCAGGTTAGTATTTTTGTTTTGCCTCAATACTTTAATACAATGAAAATATATATGATTAATTATTAATGTAATAAACTTGCCTGACAATATTGTCACATGGTTACACGTATGTAGTTGTGGAATTTTCCCAGTCAGACGTCACTCGTTTGTTGGTGTTTGTCGGGGCGGTGTGAACATGACAGTTTTTTCTCATAGAATTCTAAATCCAACGGCCAACTTGTTCGTCGGCGTTTGTTGGTGTTTGTTGGCTGTTGTCGGGGCGGTGTGAATTGGCCTATAGGCGAATGTTTGGATTTCCTGCCGTTAACGATCTCTCCCTCAAGGACTGCGTGACCTTGGCACTTCCTGTGGAGTTTTTTTTTTTTCTTCTTTTTTCTGCAACTAACCCACTAATAAAATCTTGGTCGACCAAACCTCTTCAAGTCGACTAACGGTTATTCGACTATTAGGGGGCAGCCCTACTACCCACACTAGGCGCTCTGAACCGTGCCTGAGCGCGTTTGACTCCCAAAGCCTGGTTGTTTGACTAGTGTGATCGCTCCAAACCGTGCCCGGGGGCGGTTCGTTTAGCCGGCCCTGGCCCGCTTGGAAGAGGTGGGCCAGAGCGCGGTTCTGTTGGGCTCGAGCGCGGTTCGCGTGCAGTGTGAGCGCTAATCGCGCCTGAGCACGGAACAGCTATACTTTTGTGTGCGCTACTGTCATCATTATGATGGCAAACATCTTTTTTACTACTCTGATAGTACACTTATCAATTCATGTAATTCGAGTGTATTTAGGTTTATAACGGGTCTGGGATGTAAATCTACAGATTTTTAAATATTAAATAATTATAAGCACTTTGTTTTATAATCTGTCCTGACAATTATTTTTTCCTGACAGTGATTATATTTTATGAAAAAAAAGGATAAGTTAATATTACAAACTGTTTCTTTGCATTTATTTTGGTTCAGTGCTGGGCTCGCAGTTCACATGGGTAGGGTACTTTGTACTGTGAGTGGATGGCCGTGTTCGTCTACCACCACCAAAGAACTTTTTTGACCTAGAAAAAAACCGTGTACACTATTTGTGGATTTTGCCCAGTACCTGTGTGGTTTGGAGGAATGTTTTTAAGGGACACACATATCTAATTAGCTATTTTAAAGACTATGTGCTACAACACTAGGGCATCA
>RJVU01035392.1:11384104-11460860 GCA_003731715.1 Anabarilius grahami
CACAAGCCATTTCCTCTCTTTCCTCAGGTCGGTTATGAGAACGCAGGCACAGTGGAGTTCCTGGTGGATAAACATGGTAAACATTACTTCATCGAGGTCAACTCCCGTCTGCAGGTGGAGCACACGGTTACTGAGGAGATCACAGAGTGAGTGTCTCTCCATCTCTTGTCTCTGTCTGCCTGCACATCAGTAAGACATCTCTGAGCCTCACATATGTGAGGCTCAGAGATGTCTGACTGATAATATAGTCAAACCAAAATTTATTCAGACCCCTTGAACATTTCATTCATTATTAGAGTTAATTCATTATAGTTTAAAAAATGGTAATAAAATATGACAAGATCTCAGAGTTAAACTGTGTCAGAAAAAATTAATTTTAATTATGTCGGATAACACTCAAGCAAAACATGGTCAGGTCAAAGTGTCTGAATAATATTTGGTCCCAAATTTTTATAAATTTTACTGGTAGCCCACTGTATGAAGAATTGTTGGATATTATATGTCACGGTTTACTTTATTTTGCTATCCTCACTTACATAAATGAACTATAGTGTCCTGCACCCACTAGTAAAAAATATAAAAAATTATATCTAGTGTCTGAATAATATATAATTATTATATATTATTAATATATATATATTGGCGCGACCAAAAGCTACATTCTGCTTTGCATTTTTATGAGTCTGAAGCAGCGCAGGGTCGTCTTCTTACTAGATAGAAACTAAAATTGCATATTACTGCCATCTATTGTATATCACCGCCAAGCACATACAGTTGAATAATAGAATTTTTAAATTGATGAGTTATTCTGCTTAAAGGCCTGCTGATGTGTCCTGGAACTCGCAGCATTATTCAATGTGTTGATGTAATTTCAACTGAAACAGGAAGACGGGGCGGGACATATCGAACAGCTCCGCCCCTTTTTAAAAATAGCCAAAAGCGTTTAGTTTATACCACAGCTCGGCCAGAGCCGTTAAACGCAGTAAAACCTCTGTTTCCTTCTAATCTCTAACCGTTTCTCCTCCTAATGCCCTCTATTTCACTTTAAAATACTGCATTCTGTGCAGAATTCAAAGGGGTCCTATCCCTTTTGTGGTCTGAGCCGACTTGCGGTCCGCAGATATGATCCACTCTGTGCTCTCGTGTCTCTGGACCAGAGCAGACTGTGCTCATGCTGCGGCGGTTCACGTGATACTAACACGAAAATGGACTTCATTCACGTCAATGTAAAGCATATTTACACTGTCTGAATCGTTCCCTATCCTCTATATAGTGCACTATGTGCCATTCACCATGTAGAAACTAGTAAATGTGTGAACAAATGACCGATTTCAGCCACGGCTTCAGTG
Source organism: Anabarilius grahami (assembly GCA_003731715.1). NCBI lineage: Eukaryota > Metazoa > Chordata > Actinopteri > Cypriniformes > Xenocyprididae > Anabarilius > Anabarilius grahami. Next base: position 11,385,454 of record RJVU01035392.1, read on the forward strand.
TCTGTTTATAGTGTAGGAGGGGGCGCCGGGCGGGACTTCAGATTCTAGAGAGCATTTGATTGGACACAAGATCTGACGAGAAGCTGAAGTGTGATGTCATGAAAATCCGTGATCCATTTTAGTGGAAGTGAGAGACTATAAGTTTTGAATGCTTATATCTCCTAAATGCGAATTTTGTCATTGTTTTGAAACACACCAGCTTATTTATAACATTAAGGCTAACATATTCATACTAAAAGCTAAAAAAAACAGGGGGACTTTAATTACACTAGCCTATGTCAAATATATATTTCTGATTTAATTAGTAAATGAGCTTCATCACTGCATGTGCTGTTTAAATGTGCGTTTTTGACTAATCCTGTATATCCAATTTAATTTGCACAAATTTTGTTCTTGCATTGATGTTACATTTGTAGCAATTTTGCACTTTGACAGTCAGTTTGAGATATAGGCTTTATTTGAGTATTGTGTATAGGGTATCTTTGGATAGATTAAAAAATAAAACAATAGGCTACTCTTTGAAATAATTAATAGTATTGCATTGTTGTTTTAAACCCCAAATCTTTTACTTGTACTATTCTTCATGAACAATTATTCAATTATTTGTAATACACACAAAAAAAAGTAATTGAAATGTAGCTAGCTACTTTTTGATAGTAACTTGTAGTGTAGCTAACTACTATTTCAGAAGGATGTATCTTAACTGTATCTTAACTACTTATGGGTAGCTGAAGCTACAGTTTATATGTAAATATAAACCGATCAGGCATAACATTATGGCCACTGACAGGTGACCTGAATAACACCTGATTATCTCTTCAACACGGCCTGTTAGTGGGTGGGATATATTAGGCAGCAAGTGAACATTTTGTCCTCAAAGTTGATGTGTTAGAAGCAGGAAAAATGGGCAAGCGTAAGGATTTGAGCGAGTTTGACAAGGGCCAAATTGTGATGGCTAGACGACTGGGTCAGAGCATCTCCAAAACTGCAGCTCTTGTGGAGTGTTCTCGGTATGCAGTGGTCAGTATCTATCAAAAGTGGTCCAAAGAAGGAACAGTAATGAACCGGCGACAGGGTCATGAGCGGCCAAGGCTCATTGATGCATATGGAGAGCGAAGGCTGGCCCGTGTGGTCTGATCCAACAGACGAGCAACTGTAGCTCAAATTGCTCAAGAAGTTAATGCTAGTTCTGCTAGAAAGGTGTCAGAATACACAGTGCATTGCAATTTGTTGCGTATGGGGCTGCATAGCCGCAGACCTGTCAGGGTGCCCATGCTGACCTCTGTCAACCGTCGAAAATGCCAATAGTGGGCACGTGAGCATCAGAACTGGACCACGGAGCAATGGAAGAAGGTGGCCTTGTCTGATGAATCACGTTTTCTTTTACATCACTTGGATGGCCAGGTGAACAACGAGTTTGAGGTGTTGACTTCTCCTCCAAATTCCCCAGATCTCAATCCAATCGAGCATCTGTGGGATGTGCTGAACAACCAAGTCCGATCCATGGAGGCTCCACCTCACAACTTACAGAACTTAAAGGATCTGCTGCTAACATCTTGGTGCCAGATACCACAGCACACCCTCAGGGGTCTATTGGAGTCCATGCCTCAATGGGTCAGGGCTGTATTGGCAGCAAAAGGGGGACCAACACAATATTAGGAAGGTGGTCATAATGTTATGATCGGTGTGTGTGTGTGTGTATATATATATATATATATATCTATATCAGGGACGATTTCTTTAAGACTGCAAGGGAAGCTCGGCTTCCCTTATAATGTCACAAAATTAATGGTCAAATATGTACTATTGTATTAACATTTTATTGACTAAAAATGCGTTAGAAAACGTTCATCTCAAAGACGAGTTCGTTCAGAATCAGTTACATATAGCAGGTCGGCTGACTCGATTTCCTTCTCATACATTCCCGCAGCGTCACAGTGCATTTCCCTATTGAAGCCCAGCGTCCATTGACTTTAATGGGGCTGCTTTGAACGGTTTTTTTCAGCGCTTCGAAACTAGACGGTCATTGGATAAACGCTGCGATTATGTCCCGCCCACGGACGCTCAGCGTCTCTGAGGGTGAATGGGGAGTGGGCTGGCCCGGACTCCGAGCTTCTGCGTGATGATTGGAGGGTCTGTCGAAAGACTGCATCTCCTTTTGACTGACAGCGATTCTGTACTATAAGGAATCACTGAAGCTATTCGCGCTCAGTCCCATCGCGGATTTCTCAAGTTCAGTCGAAATAAAAACTGCTGCAACCTATTTCTTTGATATTTGCTTGGCGAAATTGCTTGATTTTCATCATACATTTCACACAATTATACACCACATTCCTTGTTTCAGTTTTACAGAGTTTAATATTGTTTTACTTGAAAAGACTCCTAGTTGGTACGACAGGGTCACAGACCATTTTCTTGAAAAGGAACGTAGGGCAGAATTTACTTTTAAATAAATAGACAATTTTATGATGTAGGCCGAAAATGAGCTTCCCCTCTCTGACAGACCAGTAGCCACTGATATATATATATATATATGTATATATATGTATTTTTGATCACCTGACTGTCTGACATTTAGATTCTGAGAAGATATGCTTTTTTGCAAAATAATGACTCTGCTAAATATTCGTTGACATTTATAAAGACATTTTGTGTGGCCAAATGCAATTAAACTTGCTTAACTGTGGGGCGCTGTTCAGCAGCCCTATAACACTAATTAACACTCAAAATTTGTATTGTTCTCTGGCTGTTAAAATGTCAGTGTGGGAAAAAACATGATAATAAGAGCAAGACATCATCATCATCTTAGACCTGTAAGATTCTCAGTGGGTTTGTATCTGAAAGGATCCCTCCTCATTTTAGTAAAAAGCTCAGATAGAATTGTGCCTTGGAGAGAGGAGGGAAATGCTTTGTTGTTATTTTATTCATCCCAGAGGCTAAAGACGCCAAGAAGTATAGTGAAAAGTGATATTTTAAATGTAGTAGTGGGGAAGGTGAGTCTTCTAAAAGATATTGATGCCAACGCTTTTTAAAAAAAAATATATAATGACTGAATTTATATTGTGCTTGAAAGGGGAAATTATTATTAAAAACTTAAATGAATTAATGTTTTGGAGTTTTAAGTATGTACACATGCACACTTGGATGAATACACTTGATCCTTACCTTTCTGGATGATTTCCATCTTTGCTGCTGGTTCAGACTTAGTGAATTCATAGAGCATGACTGCCTGTGCAGACGTACCAGGGCTCCATTCATTATAAATGTCCATCTCGTCGCATGAAATTGAGGCTGTCAGCTCGCAATTGGCATCGCGTGGCAACCCAGCTGTGAGCGAGAGGCCTTGGAAACGCATATGACTGTAATGAACTTGATTTCCAGCTCTCTAGCCAGCAGTAGGGCTTGTATGCCAAGACCTTCACCAGCAGCCACCTTCTGTTCCTCTTACTGAGACACTCTACACCCCACCTGCTCTGCTATCTCACTGGCTTTTACGCTGGTCTTCACACACATGCTTCAAATCTGAAACTTGACCATTAACAACAAGCCAGATCGAATCATGACCATTCACATTACGCCAATGTCAAATGTATCAGTCTCACTCTTTTCAGTCTGTTAATATGTATAGTTTAGTACATGAATTATATATGATGAATTATTATTATTATAAAGGGCAACTGCAAAAAACAAATATAATGATATATATAATACAAATAAAATAATCTGGGCAGAAAGAAACGCTATTAAACGCAATAAACAAAATTGTTATGCTTTGTCCATCCATTAAGGTGACTGAAATTAGTATATGGCTTGTATTTTGCTTTTAAAGCAGTCTGTATTGCCACACGGGTTTATTAAAGCATGTAAATTTTCACTCCAGTAAGAACAGCCTCGTTCCTCCTGATCAGTCCTGTTATTTACTCTGTTTAATCCCTTGTGTTTGTATTGTTGATCCTGAGACAATCATATTCAGCTGTGTATTTGTATGCAGCTGGTCTTTCCTCTGTCCCCCAGTCTCATTCTCTGTGTCGAAGATATGACCTTCATTTGGGCACAGTAATTAAGATCAATTACCCTCTTCCACTCTGTCACTCCATGCCACTGGCAAGGTAATAAAATATGCCACCTGCCCATAATTAACCATCATGTTTTCATAATTTGATACATCCTCCATCTTTCCATCATTCCTTCGGATCAGAAAGTCTTAAGACAGAGAGTAATAAGACAGCTGACCACAGTGAGAGTTGGTTGTAAAATACAATTTAGTACTAAATTGTTTCTGTCAGTTCTGGCTTGTTGTTTCCCTGTCATTCTCTTAGACAGGTAACAGTCTGTCTGATGCATATTGCACACAAAAATGGCAATTTGATGGGCTCCTTTCATTAGAAATTATCCTGAGCTGTGACATGAAAGGCAAAAGACAGGGAAAAATCTGGCACTGGTTCAACATTTACTGTAGTATAATAAAATGTGTTATAGTATATATTATATACCTGAGCTAAATGAATTGCTTTTTGATTGTGTATTAAATGTCTTTTAGAAAAAGTTGTCTTGACAAACAAATTATGCTCAGTTTATCTTTATATTAGTGATTTCTAGGCAATATTATTAGTATTAATGATATTTGCTACATTTGTTTAATAATCATTATATTATTTTATATTATATTATATTAATTATATACTGTATTTGTTATGTGATGTGATGTAATAAATTATATATTATATTATATTATTAAATTATATTATCAATTATAAAATAAATTATATTATATAAGTTAACACTGACAGTTAGACCAAGCTAACCAGCCAAAGCCTAACCCTTTGACCAGAGCAATCTTCAGCGTGGTCCAGACTTTATGCTGATACTCAAAATTCTGGCTACGCTAGACTACTCTCCCCATTTCGCCCCGATTATGCAGAAGCCTGCAAGTGTATGGCAAAGAGTTGATTGAGTGCTTCAGTTCTTCACACACTGCCTCCTTCCATGCCTTACAGCTGTGCAGTTATGCCGTGACTTTTCATGCTCATTCTGCATTCATGTTTGTTTGCCGTGTGTGTGTGTTCTTTGTGTTGGTGTATGTGGGTGTGCTGTCTCTGGGTGACCCTGGTAATGGGTTTCTAATTACTTTGGGTTGTTGCTAAATTGCAGCTGCTCATTTGTATTGGTCCATTTTTGCAGGAAAGAGATTGGACAAGGGCATTAGGGGGCTTGGAAAGACGGAGTGATGGAGGTGCAGGAGAGAGTGAGAAAAAGACACGGGGAGAGAGAAACAAGATGAATGAGGCGGATGAACCTTTCTAACCTAACAGGGGAACAGGGCCGAGACATTAGCACATTGTTGTAGGGTGTTTTCTGCTAGCTTATTGATCCATTTTTTAATGGACAGGCAACTAATGGCATAGTTCATTATGGGACATGTGAGATGCCAAGGGTGAAAGTTGGCTTTAGAGAAGACTTGGTAATTAAAGGTCAAATATGAATTTGAGGTTAATGGCGTAGGAGGAAAGAAACTGATTGACGTGAAGTTATTTAAGCTGAATGTGGACTACCCACACCATCCCGTTGCTCTCTCCTGGGGGGATTTCATTCCTTTGTGGGTTTGGTCTTATGACCTTTTCTTATAGTGTTGCATCAGATAATGGAGCGCTGTGTACTGCCAACGTGATTTTAGTTTGGATTTGTTATGGTATTGATGTCTAAAGCTTCTGTCCTTTCTGATTTGGCTCTGAATGGACCAGATAAAAAACAACTGTTCCTAGGGGTCCCTTGAGAGCCCTCTATGTGATGACAGAGACATGATCCGTGCCAGCATCCCTCTCCAGGTGTGTTTGTGTGCGTTTCCTTAGCAGCATGTTACCGTAAGCTGATCGGCTCAAGCACTTTGTCAACAGTGGTGTGTAATGATGCTGTTTAAACAGGCTGGTTGGATCTGACACCTGCACACACTTATGACCAGAGATAAGATGGTGAGAGACGGTGTTCCAGCGAAGCTGCACATGCGCTCCTCTGATGTTATTCCCCTGCAGACAAAGCAAATAAAAAGTCTTGTCTAGCATTCTGTCTGTCTAATCTTTTTTGGCATTCTGTCCGGCATCCTGTCTAGCCTTCTGTCTGACTAGTGTTTTGTCTGTCTGTATGGTGTTCTGTTTGTCTCTCTAGCATTCGGTTTGTCTGTCTAGCTTTCTGTTTGTCTGTATAGCGTTCTGTCCATCTGTCTGTCTAGCGCTCTGTCCGTCTGTCTGTCTGCCTAGTGTTCGGTCCGTCTGTCTGTCTGCCTAGCGTTCTGTCCATCCATCTGTTTGTCTAGTGGTCTCTCCGTCTGTCTGTCTAGTGTTCTGTCCATCCGTCTATCTGTCTAGCGATCTGTCTGTCTAGCATTCTGTCTGTCTCACGTTCTGTCTGTTTAGCATTCTGTCTCTGTCAATTTCAATTTCAATTTCAATTGAGCTTTTTTAGCATGTCTGAATCACAATGTTGCCAAAGCATTAACATAGTAACATATTATATATAAATAATAAAACAAAAAAACAAACAAAACATATATGTACATGTCATATTTAGCATAGTAAATAAATCCATCTAAGTAAATGAATAAATAAAGCAGGTCTCTCTAGAGAGTTATCCGTTATATCAAGACGAGAGTTATAACATTGTGAATGGCTAACACATATTTTGCAGCTAGTGTAGCTGTTATCATCTTCAAGTATAAAGGGCATTTTCTCAGTATCACTCAGTTCAATGAATGATGGAATCAGTGTTTCAAATATTCAAATCTGTCTGTCTAGTGTTCTGTCCGTCTGTCTCTGTCTAGTGGTCTGTCTGTCTGTCTGTCCATCTGTCTAGCGTTCTTTCCATCTGTCTAGCGTTCTGTCCATCTGTCTAGCGTTCTGTCCATCTGTCTAGCGTTCTGTCCATCTGTCTAGCGTTCTGTCCGTCTGTCTAGCGTTCTGTCTGTCTGTCTAGTGTTCTGTCTGTCTGTCTAGCGTTCTGTCTGTCTGTTTGTCTGTCTAGCGTTCTGTCCGTCTGTCTAGCAGTCTAATTAATATAGTTACTAATATTTTTAAAAATGATTTTCACATATTTTAAATAAAAATACATATATAAATATAACCATTTTATAATGAAATTCTACATATGACCTTTAATATTTAAAGGGATAGTTCACCCAAAAAAGAGAATTTGATGATTATCTGCTTACCCCTAGGGCATCCAAGATGTAGGTGACTTTGTTTCTTCAGTAGAACACAAATTATGATTTTTAACTCCAACCGTTGCAGTCTGTCAGTCGTATAATTCATGTCAATGGTAACAAAATCTATGAGAGTCAAAAAACATGCACAGACAAATCCAAATTAAACCCTGTGGCTCGTGACGACACTGTCCTAAGACAGAAAACGATCGATTTGTGCAAGAAACCGAACACCACTATGTCTGACTGCCTTGAGCGCACGCACGGCATCCGGTGCGTGAGGTGTGTACGCGCTCTGGCGTAGTTTAAACATGGTGCCTGTAGTACAACAGTTGTTATACAAATGGAAGTAAACCATTAAAAAACATGGTTTTATTACATCAAAACTTCATTTTATTTTGTTACTTTTCGTAAGGGCAGCTTTACAAATAAAAAGGACACATACAAAGATCTTGTTCACATACCTCAGTTGGATGTAGAAAAACCATAGGCACAGCTGATGGTTTAAGTCGTACGTGATCCTCTCCTGGGTATGTAAAATCATCAGGGGAAAAATTATCGCTGCAGACCCTCAACAACTTTAGTACGTTAATGTGTGTGTTGATATGCAGCCGTAAAGCAATCAACCATAACTTTAGGCGAGCAGACTCAGAAGTTGGGAATATGTGGAAAGTCACCACTCTGAATGAGTTCGCATGAGAGAACGTAATCTTTTAGTTTTAAGTCGGTTTGAACAATCCGGATAAGCACAAGTACCATTTTGATTAGCCGTTGTACCTTCAATGTTTGTGCACTGTGTAAACAATGAGTGACGTATACGCGTAAGAGATCACTTCTGGCGCTTGCTTAAACTACGCCAGAGCGCGTACACACCTCACGCGATGCCGTGTGCGCGCTCAAGGCAGTTGGACATAGTGGTCTATTAGAGGTAAAAAATGATATAAATACTGTTCGGTTTCTCGCACAAACCGATCGTTTCGTGTCTCAGGACATCAATGTGTCGTCACGAGCCGCAGAGTTTAATTTGGGTTTGTCTGTGCATGATTTTGTTACCATTGACATGCATTATACGACTGACAGACTGCAACGGTTGGAGTTAAAAATCATCATTTGTGTTCTACTGAAGAAACAAAGTCACCTACATCTTGGATGCCCTGGGGGTGAGCAGATAAACATCACATTTTCTTTTTTGGGTGAACTATCCATTTTTATATATATTTTTTTTTTATTAATTTTTTTATATTTTTTTATTTTACTGATTTGTTCCAATTTTTTCCTTGCACCTTTATATAGGGTTAGGGAGTACAGCATTGAAACTATAAATAATGTGTTCAGTCAATATGTTACTTTAAAAAAAGTGTATATGTAGACAAGCAAACTTAACAATGGGTCAGTAAAAATTAGAGGGAGATATTAATGAGGGAATATTGCCACACCTTGTGACACTTTGAAGTTTTCTTGGCTATGATACACAATTATCGTCATATATTGATTTCTTTTAACTCTAGTATGATCCTATTCAGCAACACTGGCAGATATTAAACATTGTGGGAGAACACACACACACAGTCAATCACACGACAACACAGTGTCACTCAGGGGCTCAGTCTGTGTTGTATGACTGACTGGGATTACTCCACTCCCACATCATTTCTGCATATGCTGCTGCCTGGCTTTGGCAATTAAAATGGAATAGAGAATCAGACTGAATATATTAACATGGCTCCCCCACCTCCTCACTGAGCAGCTCCCATTACCATTCTCTTGCTGTTTTCTGCAGTCGGCTCTGTTCTGCTGTCCTCCTTTTTTCTTTTTTTCTTTTTTTTCTCTCTCTCTGCTCTCTTGTTTCCTCTGTCTAATGCTCCCAGTCTATATTGTTTGTGTCTCTCTTCTGCACTCGCTCACTCTTTCTCATCTGTCTGACTGTAGGCTGCTGAAAGGCTCTGCCATCTGGAGATGTGAAGGGTATATGTTGGCAGTTTGGGGGTAGCAAGTATGTGGTGTTTTTTTGCTTGTAATTGTGAGATACCTTTTCAGAAGTTATTGACTAGCACCGTGATTTATTCACGTGGTACATGTTCCTGATTCATTCCTTTTGTTGAACCTTTGAACAACAGACCTAACAAATAATAGTCCCAACTAGGGATGGGCGATATAACTGAAGAAAAGGAAGAAAACTTGTCCAACTTGTGTAAATCACAATAAAGGGATAGTTCACACAAAAATGAAAGTTGTCATAATTTACTTAACCAAACAGTCCAGTAACCATTTGCTACCATAGTATTTTTTCATGCTATAGCAGTCATTTGCTACTGTCAACTGTTTGGTTACCTGTATTTTTCAAAATATCTTCTTTTGTGTTCAGCACAAGAAATAAATTCATACAGGTTTGGAACAACTTGAGAGTGAGTTGACAGAATTTAAATTTTTGGGCGAACTACTCCTTTAAGCTTATTGCAGAATATTGAAGTTGCATTGACACTTGTATGAGAGAGACATTCCCCCATTGCCAACACAAGGGGTGGGTGATATGACCAAAATATTTGTTCACGATATGAGAAATTTCATGATATATATCAGGTTGTAGTTATTTTTATTTTATTTTTGTTATTAAAAATAAGAACAAAGAAGCAAATTAAAAACAATAGGACAAATACAATATAAAAAAATATGGATTAAACTAATTTTTTCAGGTACAATAGGTTTATTTAACATATAGTTAGAAATAGTACAGAAATTGAATAATCAAATGTATAACTAAAATGCTGCATCTTCACTGTATGAATTAAATTTAAATGTATTCTTATTAAAGCTACAAAAGTTATTCCATCAAGAGCAGCAAGTTATTTTCTCTTTTGTTTGATTAACATTAATGGCAGAGAGCAGCAGATATATTAGGCTGCTGTCACTTTAAGAGCAAATGCTCGGATCTATTATGCTGATACGTTTCCGGTTTACACCCAACTGTTTACTTTCACTTGAGACATAACCAACAGTTTTTACATGAATACTCAACACAATGGGCCTTTTCACATAATTATGTGTGTGTTTGACCATTCAAGCCCAATAAGACATGAAAGAAACGAATTTGCGATCGCATGCTGAGAGACGTGGCTTTCTGTGCGCGTGCTTCAGCTGCGTGTCAGTCAGCATTGAATTCTTTTTCACAGCTTATTGCGCTTAAAGAGGGTGAGTAAATGACAGAATTAAAATTTTTGTGAACCTTCCCTTTAATAATTTTTTTAACATTAAGCATGCAGCTTTCTGTGCACGCACTTTGGCTGTGTCACACTCTTTATTGTCTTATGTGTTTCATCACTCTAAAGTGTAAATAATGCTGTGCTATGTGTATATGAGATATACACAATATAGCAAAGTCTCTAACGATAGATATTTTGTACCGTCATCACGATATATATAGCGGCCAGCCCTAGCTACAACCACCATTCCACTTTTCTCCTAAGAAAACAGTTCAGATTGCATTACAGTTGAAGATTGAAGGTGCTGATGACACACTTTTTAAGAAATGATTCATTTATCAGCCACAGCCTATTGTATTATCCCACATTATGTGCTGTTGCCTGGGATTTTAATGCATGCCAGGAAAAAAAGAGTCAAAGACTGATGAGTCATTGCTAAAAATGCCATTATTAGTAATTCTCATATCATTCTGATCCTTTTAAAACAGGTTAGTTATAAAACAAATTTAAAATTCTTTTATAAATCTGGTGGAGATGTTGAAACGTACTCTTTTCTTTTATTGATATTGTGTATTTTGGGGAGTTTGGTAGGCGATGTATGTTTGCTGAATCAAAGCCTGTTCATATAATATTGCAGTAATCCTTTTAAGTTATTGTTTCACATTATTATGGAAGTCATTGTAGCTTTCCAGATTGCTATGGGAACAGTATAGATGCGTATAGTCAGGAGAAGCTTGAGTGAGAGAGGTAAGGGAGTGTGGAAGTGAACATTGTACCCTTGACTGGTCCAGTGGCCCCTTATAGTTCTTAGAGTAATCTGCAGCAGTGAAAACAGATTCTGGGATTCAAAGTACTTTCTATCCAGCATTGAAAAGCCAAACTGCTAAATAGATTATACAACTTTGTAAATAGAAAACTTTTATAAGCTATTTTTATTTTAAATGAGAAATTGCAAACTCCTTAGTTATCTGCTTTAAGTCACCATGACATCAAAATTAAAATGTATGTAATATTGCGGAGTTTATTATAAATTATTTCAATTATTTACACACTATTAGTTAAGTCATGAGCTCTTATAAAAATTAATCAAAAAATGACATCTCTACAGCAAAAGACAACGATCCAATCGATTCCCAATGGACAAAATCAAGTTTTTCTAGTTCCAGAAGTCGTTTTACTCAATACAAAAAAAAAAGAAGTTTGAAATTTCATTGATTTTGTTTGACCCATTCGATCACTGATTCTATTGAATCATTCGCTGTATCCGCTCGAGTGTTACTGATGACGTCTGATTTGCTTAAAGGGATAGTTCACCCAAAAATAAAAAAATTATCCCATGATTTACTCACACTCAAGCCATCCTAGGTGTATATGACTGTGTTCTTTCAGACGAACACAATCGGAGATATATGTAAAAATATCCTTGCTCCTCCGAGCTTTATAATGGTTGTGAATGGGAGGGCACACTTTGAAGCAAAAAGAAATGCATCCATCCAAAATAAGGGTAATCCATACGGCTCCTGTGGGTTAATAAAGGCCTTCTGAAGTGAAGCGATGGGTTTTGTAAGAAAATATCTATATTTAAAACTTTATTAACTGTAGTGTCTAGCTTTCGGCAGACGATCATACGCATTGATTTGCGGCGGAAGAGCAACCTCTGACCCGACGCAATGACGGAATGACGGACGCAGAAGCGCAGAGGATAGAGCAAAACACAACCCGCTCGTGAATTAGAAGTCTAAGACAAGAAATTGAAAAGAGAAATGTCGAAGGATTTTGATATAACAGAAGAGGAGCTTGAGTTTGTTGCCCAGCCCTATTTGCTTGAACTGCGAGAGGCATCTACGCTTATGCTACTCCTACATCCTTTGTCGTACGTCGCGTCAGGGGTTACACATTTGGCGCAAATCAACTTAAGCATTATGCGCATGGTTGTCCGCCAGAAGCTAGTTATTTGAATTTATAAAGTTTTAAATATGGATATTTTTCCTACAAAAACCCATCGTTTCGCTTCAAAAGGCCTTTATTAACCCTCTGGAGCTATATGGATTACTTTTATTATGGATGGATGCATCTTTTTTTTTTTTTCAAAATGTGATTTTTCCAACAATATATCTCTGATTGTGTTCGTCTGAAAGAAGATAGTCATATACACTAGGAGTGCAACGGTTCAAATTGCTCACGGTTCGGTTCGTATCACGGTTTTAGGGTCACGGTTTCGGTACAGTTCGGTATGTGCTATATTCAGGGAACATAGGACTACTGTCAAATAAAAATAAAGATAAGAACAAATAATCAAACTACAAGCAGCATCACAAATAAATACTATAGAGCAATATTCAAATAAAATAAACAGTGCTTTTCAGGTATCTAACAGTAGTTTTCAGGTACAGAAAATGGATAAATCAATATGAATAATCAAATATAAAATAACACTGCATATTATCACTGTTTAAATTAAATAAAGATCAATCATTATTGAAGTTACAAAAGCTATTCGATCAAGAGCAGTGAGTGATTTTCCAGTACATATACTGTTACACAAGCGTTGTCTTTCACGACTATTATACATTCACTTAAGACATAACCAACTATGTTTGCTAGGATACTCGCCAAGACTGGCATGTTGACAATTTTTTTATGAATTTGTCCGTTAAAGCGCAAGACTTGAAAGAGAACTCGGTATTTGCGCGCTGTCTGAAATAAGCGTGTGCGTGCTTCGGATGAGCACACACACAAATCTTCTCCCAGCGCGTGCGAGTTCTCTTTCGCGTCTTGATCTTGAATGTTTAAATTGGCAAGGTTTAGTTGAAACACAGATAGCAACGTGTGCTGTTCAGGTCTCACCTGCGCTCGCACGCTATCAACACCCTGGTGATGACGGCGTAAATGACAGGACATTAGAGCATATGGCACTCGAAGTGAACAAAGTTTACAAAGAGTGACTGTTTTGTCCACACTTTTTGATTATCATTGTTGTCACGTTTTGAGCATCCATCGACTGAAACATACATTATCTTAACTCTGTCTGTCTGTTTTCCACGTTGCTATTTTAAACAAACCATATTAACCAATAGATGCGTCGTCATTCGAGATGGACCGCGGTACAAGTGCGTGCCGAACCGTAAGTGGAGAACGGTACGGTTCGATTTCTTTTTTTACCGAGAACCGTTGCACCCCTAATATACACCTAGGATGGCTTGAGGGTGAATAAATCATGGGATAATATTTATTTTTGGGAGAACTATCCCTTTAAGTGCGTGTGTGTATCTTCAAAAGAAAAATTTCTACTGTCCTGACAGAACAAAGAGATCAGTTTTACAAATAAACTTCTTTTAAAGCAGTTTATTTTTGTAAAAAAAAAAACGTCAGATAAATCCCATTCTGTATTCTCAAATCATTCTTAATTTAAATTCAGTGGTACATTTCTCAGTGTTTTCTAATAAATGTTTGATATGACAGTTCTATTATTTATGTATCAGATTGTTGACCTGCAAATAAGGAAAAATACATTTTGTGAGTAAATGAATACTTCTGAATCCAAAAACAAATATATTATAGTATGATTTTGATTTTTGCACTTATAGTTTCCTCCCAGTTCTCAAGACTCCCAGTTCTCAAGGTTTTAAATTTGTTCAGTGGGTTTCTGAAAGATTAACATTAAAAGCTGTTCTTAGTAACGCTATATTAGCACTAAAGCTTTTAATGTTTTAACCGTTTTAGCTCATCCACGGTGACTTGCCCTGTCAGTTCAGTAATTGCAAGGGACAGTTTTTGTCGGTTAAGTGTGCTGATCAGGGTCCATGAAACGAGCAGAATTGTTTCACTTAGTTTGGATTGAACTTGCAACCTTACTGTTGGCTGCTCAAGACTCCAAATGTATCATCTGATAAATGTCATTTTAACAATTTACAGTATTTACACAAAGAAAATAATAAGGATAATCCATTAAGCTGATTTTGATGTTTCATTTGGTAATTATTTCAGCTTGCAGCTATTATGACCAGAGTTGTGAGAGATGTTATCATTAAACGCCAGTGTCATAAAGACATATGCGTGTAATATTCAGAGCCTGTTTGTACCATTGTTAAAAAATTAATGAGGCCTAGCCAGATAATGTTGAGAGCTCTGCAAACATATTGCCTTTGCCATCACCATGTGTATGTGCATATAAATATATTGCAGTAGTGTTATCAAAAGCATGCTGTGCGATTTATACATGTTGGCCTTCGAGAAATCCTACATTTTCAAAATGCCTCCTGTGCCAGAGATAAAAAAGGCAGACACTTTGTAGCATAAATTATTGATGCAAAGCATGAAAGCAAATACTCACTCTTTTATTGGTTAAAAATATTTCGTGACCCACTGGGTGCTTTCACAGTTTTTGTCTTTCTCTCACACACACACACACACACACTAGCACTTTGTAATTTGATAATTCATTCATCATAAAGAGGATGAATCGTGAAGTTTTAGCCTTGAAGCTGTTTAAATGCCTTTTATTCCTCCTGATATGGTGAAACAAGCAGTAGTAATTAGGAATAAATACCTTGTAGCGTTTCCCTTACATGTCGACATTGATTCCAAACAAAAGGTTCGTAATGCTGACAAGTTTCCCCCATTAGTCAACCCTGGTTCACCCATTCTCTTTGTACCTGTAAGAAGAAAATTGACCTGATATATGAGGATGAGGAGTTGTGGGACATGAGGAATGAGTTCGGTGAATCTAGGGTGAGTAAATATATCACTGTGATTTATATGGCTCTTAATAAATCCAACTTTACACTGGGGAAAGCACTTATACAATAAGATGGCAGATTCAGCCAAATGTAGCCAATCAGCCCTGGAAAAGCCTGGATCATTCAATTGAACTAAGGGAGTGATTCAATTGTGAAGCTATTGAGGCCAGAGTGGATCAGGCGCTAGCTGTTAGCCATGAATCTAGCAAGCATTTCCTGTTTGTATGTTGTTGAGTGACTTGCTTGTTTCCTTCTACAATCCACTCTTCCCACTCCTTGTCAAGCGAGTGCAGTGTTGTGAAGAGGATTGCTAGTTGTCAAGCCTGTCTAATGGAAGTTATTGGAGCAAGCAGGCATCTCGCGCTTTCTCACCTCACCAGTGTGAATATTTTCTCGCCGTGTTGCACCTGCTGGAATGTCAAGCGACTGAGAATGGTTTGAGAGAAATCTGTTGTGATTCCAGATCACTGAAGGGGTCTGGCCTGATGATGTGTATTTGTATGAAGTGATAAAGTGTCAGTGTTGAATGTTTCTTTTTTGGCTATGGGGCCTGTGGCAGGGTGTGTTTTTGTTGTTTAGCAAATGCAATATAACCACTGTTTTTCTCTCTCTCTCCCTCTCGTCCAGTGTGGATCTGGTACATGCTCAGTTGAGAGTGTGTGAAGGTCGCAGTCTGCCTGAGCTGGGTCTGAAACAGGACAAGATACGGATCAATGGCTATGCCATCCAGTGCCGTGTGACCACAGAGGACCCAGCACGTGGCTTCCAGCCTGACACGGGAAGACTGGAGGTAGGTTAACATCCTACATTCAACAGCTGGACACTTGCACATTTTGATGATTTCAGAGAGAAAAAAAACGAGAGATTTATATATTTATTTAAAACTTAATGTAAAGCATATCTGACATGAACACACAAATCCACACATAAATATGTATGTGTGTGTGTCAGATATGGTTTGTTATACATATCTATCTGAATTCACTTTAGACTTTCTCATTGTCTGGTCAGGGTTGTACAAATTCCATCATATCTATTACCCGTAATTTTAATTTTCATATTTTAATAGCTTTTGTTTTCGTTCACGTTTTCATTTTTAATCATGAACTTACAGGACAAGCAGATAAAAAGAGAACAGATGAACAGAGACTGTGCGTCAATTTTCATATTCAACATCACACCAAGCAGATGAATTTTTGTTTGTTCCCCTCCCCCCATCCCCCTGCAGTGACAGTGGAGGCCACTAAAACATGACCTTTGTGCCTAAACAGGCAAATATGAACAATGCAATATTACAAAATACAGTTCCTATAATAATGTTTTTTTTTTTTTTGTAGAAACCATGGTAACACCAAAGACACTTTAATATATTATGTTTTATTAGACAGGTGAGCAACTGTTTGGATAATTTCATCAACTGAAAACTAATCATGTTATATAGCTCAACACAGTAAGTTTTATTGTTTAAATCTCGTTTTCTTGATTTACAGCGAGTACCATGTTTTACCATGCCTGATATCAATCTAGCTTACTGCAGTGTGCAATAAGTGTCTCATAGTAGTCGCCGAGCGAACGCACAGTGTAGCATTATAACAACTTTCAACACACAAATGTATCTAATATGATAAACAGCACTGTTACCCCACGTGCACTTGACTGGAAGAAGCGGAGGGGCTTGTCTGCAGCATAATAAAAGTTCCGCTGCTCTCGAGCCGTGTTTCGCATTTGTCTCTCATTAGCAATCGTTTCAGCGGCCTCATTCCGCTCTGACACCTGCTTCATGTAATGTTAATAAATCTTAACACATTAGCTCATCCATGAATATGATTTCTGCCCTAGTCCTGTCGGATTCTTAAACGTGAAGACAACTCCGTGAAAACAAGGCGTCATCAAGCTATGCCTTTGTTTTGAATAATTGACCTCTGGCGGCAAAATTTACATAGTGTGCCTTTAAACATGACCAAACATGAGTTCAGCATTCTTCTATATTTATTCGACTTCAATACTTTACATGGTGTTATGTGCATGCTGTTTCATTGTTATGTGCAGACTGGGAGGAGTGACTAGTGTAGTAGTTTAGTACCAGCCAGTGTTAATTTCGTTGACTAAATATTTTCGTCATTATTTTCGTCACGAATATATTTTTGCTGACGAAAACGAAACGAAAACTAAAAAAGAAGTCACTGATGAAGACTAAAACTATGACTAAATTGATTGACANAGAGAGAGATGCTCCAAGGAGTCAACAAACCACATGCTATAATCATCTAGTTATACCCACATTCCACCAGCTCATTGGTTAGACAACCCTATACGGTCCAGATGCATCTTCGGCAACATGCTGCCGTGCTTGAGCGAAATCTTTGTTCTTTCATCCAGCCACAGGGTCTTGGCTGTATCAAAAGGGAGCTGGATCACTCTGATAAGCATGTTCTTCCATTACCTTTTAGCAAAGTGTTTGGCACTCAGCTTCAAAGACTGACGTGGACATCCTGTGATGTTGGAAGAATGTTTCCGCTTAAGAGAGGGATGAGGATCCATACAGATGGAGAGATGAAGGGAGAGGGGTAGGAGATGCAGAGGACTTGGGCGAAGTTTAAATGTTGTTTTCTGTCTATATGCCAGAGCTAAAAAGCAGAGAAACAGAGTGAGAATTCCCTTAATGGAGTGTAAGCCAGAGAATATGAGATCTTTGTTAGTGGGAAAAAGAGATGTTGAGAATTTGAATGAGGAGCTCTGATCCAGGAGACGATAGCTTCAACATAAGCTTAGATGTCGTGGTTCATTAGGGGTATATATTGACCAACAAATAACCTGAGAGTCTAGACTGATTGTTGGGAAAGATGATAAACCAGGGTCCAAAATTAACACTCACCATGCAATAATAAAAATTGGCTTTGACGATTAAATAACACCAAGACATTCCAGTTAGTCTGTAACTTTATTAGGACCTGCAAGTAATACAGTATAATCAAGTTGTACGAAGGATGGACTGACCCTTCAAATCAACTTACTCCAGATGTAGCAGCTTCTTGCGAATGTTGCAGTGTCTTCTAACTGCTTCTCTTCTGTGGAAATTTATCAGAAGTTCATCTAGAAGGCTTAATTTTTTCACTGCAGAAATATGTGGAGACACATCTTTATTCTACATATCCTATTCCTCGCATCAAGTCACCAAAACAGAATCTCAATGTGTCTTCCTGTTTTTATTATTTGTAACAATTGAGAAACTTTACTTTACAAAAGTAATTACAAAAAAAAAACCGTACAAAAAAAAATTGATAGCTTGATGTGCTTTCATGTTTTTGTGTGGGGGGGCAGTTTAATTGAAAAATGGTGCCTGACTTATAAGTATACAATTTATGTAACTATATTTGTATTATTAGTTTTATGCAAGCGCACAATGATCGTTTGTCAAAGGAAAAATGGCTAAAACATCCCATTGTCATGGGAAATAAATATTTTTTGTTTATAAAGTACTGCAAACTAATGTATCTCAATTTGCCAGCCACTGGATGTTGGTCTGAGTGATTGAATGAGTAATTTAATATGTTTTGTATAGATGGATAAATATTGCTGTTCATTATAAATGATAAAGACATGCAATGATTTCATATTCTTTCTTTTTTTCATTTATTGAAACATGATTATTTTATCTAGATATTTACTGTATTGTTGTTCTTACATTTTAAACATTTTGAATCTACTTGGCAATAGCAAATACATCAATATTAGTATTTTTGTAAAATAGCTTAAATATAGTGAGATGCACTTCTCTTCGAAAGTTTGGGGTTAGTAAGATTATAGAAGAAAATAGAAGGACAATAAATTGAGCAAAAGACATTTATAATGATACAAAAGATGCACAATATATCGGCCACCATATCGGTATTGGCCGATATATGTTCATTTTTAATGTTATCGTTATCCGCCCGATATATTAAAGCCGATAAATAACTGTTTATTTCCTTCAGCTGAGACACTTCAGATGTGCACTGTTCAACATGATGGTTTTGAATTGCTTGAAATATGATTGAAATCACTTCAAAAAGGAAAATACAGTTAAGTGTAACGTGCAGTACAAATCTGTCATATAGGTTACATAATATTATAATGAGAAAATAATAATTGTGTGCATAGGACATGGTTTTTAATAGTGAGACTTTTGTTTTTGTAATCAGGCTCTCAAAAATTATATAAAAAAATTGGATTTCAATTTATCGGCCAATATATTGGTTATCGGCTTTCAAATATAAAGAATTATCAGTTATCGGTCAATTTTCATATTGGTGCATTCCTAGAATAAATTACATATTGAAATATATTAAAATAGGAAAGCATTAGTTTAGTTGAATTGTAATAATATTTCACAATAGTATTGTGTTTTTCATCAACTAAATCCTTTCAAAACATAAAATCTTACCAACCCCAAACATTTAAACTGTAGTGTATAATATATACATGAGTATATATATACACTATATATAGGTCTAATTGGCACATTTGGTAAAAGTAAAAATTGTGCTCTAAGGTAAATGTTTCTTGTGGCCTGGGATAGAAACTAGTGAAAAAAGAGGAGAAACAGAGATGGAGAAATGTGCTGCTATGTAGGAATAATCAGCCACATGTTAGATCTTCTCCCATTTCAGTATGTCAACTCAAGCTCTCCTGTGTTTGTGTGCAGTGGCGACTGATGTGAAAATAAGACTGCAGGTAAAGAGAAAAGAGTTGATCTCACGGTTCCTCTGTCTGCTTAGAAGTTCCTCCTCACTTTCTGACATGTCTGATGTTGTGCTTCTGAGGCAGAAGAGGGCGGGCGGTGCGCAGGTCGGCCGAGCTCTTGTTTTGCAGGGAAAATGAGTGCATAATGGGTAAAGTGAAGTGCCGGGATAAGAGCATGCAGGGAACAGGCACTGAGAGCTCTTCTGTGCTTTTGTTTCTGTGGGATAAAAAAAAAAATATGGCTGTTGTCTGAAGGGTGCTCTCTATAATCAAATGAGAGCGAAGGAGAGGAGAAGGTAGAAGCATTTAGCATAACATGGTGCATCAGAGAAAATATGTTCTGTATATGGGCAATTAAAGTCTCATATTCGCTCTAATTCTTCAGATATGAGGCTCGGGTGATTTATACATGTAGTTTCAGATGTAAACTGTTATAGGGCCTGGGCTTTGTACGCAGACTTTATTGAAGCGTAGCTATGAAAAGATTACAAGCCTATTTGATGTTGGTGGTACTCGTTCAGTCCTCATGTTGCATGTGTTTGTGAGCAAGTGTTGGTTCATTAACGCATCGGCTCTTGCTGGCGCACTGAGAGAACAAAATGCTGATGAGGAGAATCGAGTGATTTGCATTATCATCATAATAAACATAATTATGTTGTTGAATGTGCTGATGGTAAATACTGCTGTGGTGGAAATGGGAGTCCATAATTCACGAGACGAAGAACAGCGTCGCTCTTCCATTTTCTCGTTTGATAAATGGAATTTCAGTGTGCAGAAGTAGTGTATGATTCGCGTTCCCTTTGGCTCCTCACTAGTCATTTACATGACCAAAAATACATTTTGTATATGTGCAATGTGCATGTTTGTGTGACAGTATGTAACAGAATTGACAGTCATATACAAACACACACTCTCTGTCAACGCTGTTACTCTACCTTGGTAACAGAGTTTGACAGTAACAGAATTGACACTGACTTATTCAGACAACAAGGAATCATGATTTTTTTTTTTTTTTTTTTTTAAGCTATATAAGACACTTTTTACAGAAAACACTATATTGTTATGGCCTTTACCATCTTGTGATCCATGACAATGAGTAACAAATTATTAAAATTGTTTAAAATATAACATTTGAAAAAAAGGCAGAAAAAATAATGACTTTGGACACCAAATGTACCTGCAATTATAGAATCACCCTAGTATTGTGAAAAGCACTATACAAATAAATGTGAATTGAATTGAATATATAGGCTGTTTTATGTGTTTTTTTGTTTGTTTAGCTTGAGTTCTTATAAAGTTTGTGTAAAAATGGAGAAAATACTGTACCCGTTATTCAGTTTTGCTGTCTAAAATAGGGCCAAAGTTATGTTAACTTTTCAGGTGTCACAGTTGTAAAGAGTGTTACTTGAGTATTAGGGTTAAAAATCATGTGGTAACAGGGTTGCTAACAAAATGCGGGGCACACAACTAAATTAAAGTTAAAGGGTTAGTTCACCCAAAAATGAAAATTCTGTCATTAATTAATTAATTAATTAATTACCCTCATGTCGTTCCACACCCCTAAGACCTTTGTTTATCTTTGGAACACAAATTAAGATATTTTTGATAAAATCCGATGGCGCAGTGAGGCCTCCATTGCCAACAAGATAATCAATACTTTCAGATGCCCAGAAAGCTACTAAAGGCATATTTAAAAGAGTTCATGTGAGTACAGTGGTTCAATCTTAATGTTACAAAGCGACGAGTACTTTTTGTCTGCCAAAAAAACAAAAACAACTTTATTCAACAATATCTACTGATGGCCGAATTCAAAACATTGCTTCATGAAGCTTCAAAGCTTTACGAATCTTTTGTTTCGAATCAGTGGTTCGGAGCATGTATCAAATTGGCAAAGTCAAGTGATTTCAGTAAACGAGGCTTCATTACATTATAAGTGTTTAAAAATTTCAATGGTTCACCACTGGGTGGCGTGACTTTGACAGTTTGATACACGCTCTGAACTTCTGATTCGAAACAAAAGATTCGTAAAGCTTCGAAGCTTCTTGAAGCAGTATTTTGAAATCGTCCATCACTAAAAATTTTTTGAATAAAGTCGTTAATTTGTGTTGTTTTTTTGGTGCACAAAAAGTATTCTCGTCACTTCATAACGTCATTTAATCAAAAATATCTTAATTTGTGTTCCGAAGATGAACGAAGGTCTTGCGGGTGTGGAATGACATGAGGTTGAGTATTAATGACAGAATTTTCATTTTTGGGTGAACTAACCCTCTTAAATAGTTGATACTTTATATATATTTTTTGTGAAATGTTGTCTAAATGGCTTCACATTGACCATAGGTTAATATGATACTGTCTTGCTCATGTTGAGCGAGGCCTCTTGCCATGTTAAAATATTACTCGATTGCGAAAGTCCACCAGCAGCCCTCTGGTCATTGTTCTTAGAGCTTCCAATTAAAGAAAATAAATGGAGGATGAAACAACATGCTGAAAAATTTCTGGGAAAGATTCATGCCTCCTAGGTAGGTGTAAAGCATATGTTGATTAGTGTGACATCGCCTCACTGGCTCCGTGGGCATCTCTGGAGCAGATCTCCATGACCACAAGCCTTTCATCTTTCATCCTGTCTGCCAATAATACACACAGAGCACCCTGAGAAAGAGCCATCTCATGTCTTCCTTTATTAGAGAGGGAATGAGAAAATATTGTTTTCTACTCCAGATGGCTGGCGCGAGACTTGTCTCCTCTCATTTACGTGACATGCTTCTCTTTTGTAGATTCTAACTGATGATGGTGCATTTCCTCACGCCCTTCACCCAAGGTATGAATCTGAGACCATACCGA
This sequence comes from Anabarilius grahami, assembly GCA_003731715.1. Taxonomy (NCBI): domain Eukaryota; kingdom Metazoa; phylum Chordata; class Actinopteri; order Cypriniformes; family Xenocyprididae; genus Anabarilius; species Anabarilius grahami. The sequence continues at coordinate 11,408,148 of RJVU01035392.1, forward strand.
CGCTAGCATTCCCTCGCCACAGCTCTGTAGGAGTCTGCTGCTGTCTTATTCAGAGATGCAAACTCCCGCCGCCACCACACAATTTAAAACAATACAGCTCCATCAAGAGTCACATCGCCAAGCTGTCATTTCCAGACATGTGCACATGGAGACGCCTGGGGACTGGGTGTTACTGCGGAGGATGCATTGGTATTCTAGAAACAGCAGTAGCGTCGCAGGCCATTTACAAACATTATTGGAGAGGTGGCAAAACTCCCCCAAGAACCACAGCGCATGGAGTGTAGTGTAGACACGTCTGAAGATATGCTTTTTGTCACTACCTGATGTTCGAGAAATATGCTACACACATTCAGTGTGCCACAGGCTGTTAGTTCTTGAAGCTTAATATGGGCGACTAGTCAAATTCACCCATTGTTGAACACTGTTAATAAACTGTTAGCAGTTAAAGTGCCCCTATTATGCTATTTGAAAGGTTCCTAATTCTGTTTAGGAGGTCTCCTACAACAGGTTTACATGCATTAAAGGTCATTTTCTCATAATATACATTGCACATCACCACATTTTCAATGATTCTCAAACAACTCGTCGGATGAATCAGTCTCTCTAAATCCCTCCTTTCTGTGATCCTGCTCTGCTCTGATTGGCCAGATGGCCCACTCTGTTGTGATTGGTCGACTTCTTACAGCGCGTGCGGAAACGAAATGCCCGTTACCATAACTGATTCAGCTCTGGAGGCTTCCTAAAGCTCAGCGATTTTACACATGAGAAAACGGTAATGATGGCGTCAATCAATCTGAGCGCAAGTCCGATGATGAAATATTGGAAGAACTAGTTATTCAACCCGAACCCGATGTAACAAAGTTTGTAAAACAAATCTTGCTCCATCCTTTATCATTACTGAAGTAATAAGAACGACAGACAATCTGCATTAATGGACACAATTTTAGGTAATAGTGGCCCCCAGCTGATTAGTAGGAGTATTTCAGTAAGACAGTAATAACATGAATAGGAATGCACCGAAAATTTTGGCCGATACGGATAACCGATAATTCTTTATATTTGAAAGCCGATAAATCAAAATCCAAATTTTTGTATAATTTTTGAGAGCCTGATTACAAAGACAAAATGTCCCAAGCACACAATTTTATAATGTTCTCATTATAATTTTATGTAGCCTACAGTATATGACAGACTTGCGCTGCACATGTTGCACTTAACTGAATTTCCTTTTTGAAGTGACTCCAATCATATTTCAAGCAATTCAAAACCATAATGGTGAACTGTGCACATCTGAAATGTTTCAGCTGAAGAAAATAATCCATTATTTATCAGCTTTAATATATCGGTCAAATTTTATTATTGGGCTGATAACGATAATAATAAAAATCAACATATATCGGCTGATACAGATATGGTGGCCGATATATCGTGCATCCCTAAACATGAGTTAGCCAGTTAGCCGGTGACATACACAATATAGCTAAAATACAAAACTATGTATTTTGAACACTTGGTAGAACATATATACACCAATAATTATTCACACTTACAGGTTGTGATTCTGAGCAAGTTGGTCTAAATAAAGTGGGTACTCTCCCATCTTTAACCACTGATTCTTCACAGCTTCACCTTTTGGAAGTGAAAATAAACCGAATTTACTTTCACCGCACAGAGCACAGCGTTTTGTTGACATGTTATCCACATTAACGAGCTACAGCGTTTGAGGGGGGGTTCAGGTTTTTGTGGGATGTCCACACAGAACATAGGCGGGCATTATGAAAATGTGTTAACTTGTGACGTGTGAACTTCACGGAAATGGGATTTGAATTACAAACGACTCATTTATGTGGTTCAGAGTCAACTCTTTCTTTTGAGAGACAATAACTTTATTTATGATGCAGACTGTTTACATTCACATACAGCTACATTACACACTGCATGAAAGGTAATTTTCAAAAATTCAAAATAGGGGCATTTTAACTAACCTTCTTCAATAAGATGGTTCACCCAGAAATGAAAATTTCCTCACCCTTATGCTGTTTCAAACTTGTATGGCTTTCTTTCTTCTGTGGAACACAAGAAAATATTTTGAAGAACGTCATTTGACGTTCCATTTAAATCCCCCCCCCGCCCTGCCATGCTAAATAACTGCTTCATTTTGACTACAGGCTCTTTGCAATATTATTCAGTGCAGTGCTGATGAACAGTGATTTATACAGGACCTTGGAGGAACACTTAAAGCTCATACGACTGGAAATGGATCCAACAGGAGTTCTGAAGCCTCAGGCATCCAGCTAAAGACCGGCTGATTGTTCAGCAACTCTACTGGTGCGCGGTGCTCAATGGTCTAAAATGCTCAATACCAACACCCAAATCTCATCCCAACTAAAGAACTGAGACGATGTAATGAGGTGGAGCTGCTTTTGCTGCCTCAGGGTCTGTATGTTTCCCAATTATGAAAGAATTCCTAGTTGTTCAAAGAACATGTTTTATACGAATATAAAGCTGACTGTCTGTTATCTAAAACTGATGATGAGTCACCACCATCACAATGACCCAAAATACCAGGATAAATCAAAAACAGTGGTTTAAAAACTAGCAGAGGTCATTAATATTCTCATGGTTTTATCTGTAGGAGGCCAAAAAGGACAACACATCCCAAAAATCTGTTTATGTAAAGTGAATGGTCCTCTTAATCTCTCCAAATACATGCTCAGAAGTCACAAAAAGCCTTTATTTCCCTGAACAAAGGTCTTTTTACAAATTTTTGAGAGGATTTTAAATGCGACTTCCAAAATTCTTGTATCTTTTGAGAATTTATTTATGTGCAATTATTGTAGATAAATGTTTGTTTGAAATGTTGTTGCAGAAATTGTGCCTTCATGTCTAAATCATGCCTTCCATGGATGATTTACTTTAAACTTTAATTCTGTCATCTGCCAACCCTTATGTTTCTCCAAATTCATAAGACTTATTTTTTTTATTCTATGAAACAGTAAATCAGATGTGCTTTTTTTCCATTCAACAAAATTTCTGTTGCAGTTTTCCTTTGTTTATTAAACTACTAGATGTTAGGTCTGGATTTGAACCTGTGTCTCCCGCTAACAACAAAACCTAGATAGGGATGTACTTTTTCCAGAACGAATCCGATACAGATACTTTTCATTTTTGGTACTTGCCGATACCGAGAACCAATACCTGTATTTTCCTAAGTTTTAAAAATATTGGCAGAGAAATCAAAAGAATATTAATCAAATTAGTTGGCTTAGCAAATTGTTAAAATGTATTATATGAGCTACTGTTACTTTCACTGTTCATATTATCATATTTTATCAGCACAGTGAATATTTAGAGCTGCTCCAGCAGGGCTCAATCAAGAGCAGTGAGTGATTTTGTCTAACAACAAAAGACAAAGACAGCAGTAGTTTTATTAGGCTGCTGTCACTTTAAGAGTTGCACATACAGTATCCAACATACTGTTACACAAGTGTTTTCTTTCACATCTCTTTACATTCACTTAAGATATAACCGACTGTTTCATTTTGACAATTTTGTGTGAATTCGTCCATTCAAGCGCAAGAAGACATGAAAAAGAACACAATTTAATAGGCTATTTGCATGCTGTCTAAGAGGCAGCTTTCTGGGCACGTGCTTCGAATGTTTGCGCACAGAAAACTTGCGATCGACAAGCTTGTGCATATGTGCCGTTGCGTGCACAATCCACTCTGCATTTCACCTACACAGCAGCTATAGCATGAATATTTAGGCTAACTTGTTTAATATTCTGTTAACTACATACATTTACTTCATAGACATCCTTCTCTGATATCTCCATTGTGCTCTATGTATGGTCTGTCTGTGTTTCTTTGTCTGGACACAAACACTACACACGCTGTGTGGTATCGATTTTTGGTATCGGAGCATTTTAAAGAGTACACGTACAAGCTTTTTACCTAAAACCATATTTTATTCATTATTTTGACTGGTCAAGATAAAACCATGGTGTTGGAGCCATTTATCTTGAAATTCAGATAATGCCAAAAAGATCTTCTCCAAGCAGATCTTCTCGCCTAATTAGCTCCTTGTTCAATAAGAATGAATATCTTCCCAGTGTAAACTGAGCAGTAGAATCCCTTTGAGACAAATCGATTTAACTGAGCTACCCTTAAGTAAAGAGATTTTGCCACATCCTCCCAAATGTGTTTACTAATTCATCTGATCCTGCAGAACTTGAGATTTCCCGAATGGCCTTTAGACATCTGCATGGCCGTGGGAGAGATATATCTTGACGTAAAATCATGGCCATTGAGACCAACTCCACGAGCAGTTTGCTGTAAGTAAAGTGCTGCTTTTTCCTTGAGGGTTTTTCTCCTTTTGCTCTTGTCAGCAGTTAATGGCTCATGGGGCACTAAAACCCTTCCAGCTTCATGATAACACCACCAAGTGTAACACAACTAAATCTAGCACAAAACGAAATTCAATACCTCAGGCAGGTATATGGCGCACCGGCGTGGTCTCGTGTGCTGCATGTGTATAGACACTCTCGCACAAATATGTCTACAAGAAAAGATTTTTGAAGGATCACGTTTGCCGATTCTGGGTTTGCCTGAAGCATTTCTCTGGGTACAGAGGACTGCAAGATTTCTTAATTATACTAGTTTGACCTCCAACGCACTGTCTGCAACATTGAGTTGCCTCAAACAACCACTCTTTAATACTTTCTCTCTTTTATGTAGAGCAGTTTGTCACATCCATACCAATAAGAAACAGCTGACTTCCCCTACAGATGAAAATGGCTTATAAAATGGCATGGAGATTATTTCATGGAGGTTTTATCATATTCGGATGTTGTTGGGTCCACAAAGTATTTGGACACTTAAGCCATGCTTAAAAATGGTGTTAGAATTTGTGTACAATCCAAATTTTTTTTATAAATAATCTGCATTTGTGAATATTTTCCCCCCATCCCAGCATAAATGTCTGGATGTTGTGAATATTTCTCCAAATGACAGCTGACATGAAACATGTTACTTCCAAAATGTGACATGTTTTAAAGCAGGGGTCTCCAAACTCGGTCCCGGATGGCCATTGTCCTGCAGAGTTTAGCTCCAACGTGCCTGAAAGTTTCTAGTATGCCTGATTAGACTTTGATTAGCTGGTTCAGGTGTGTTTAATTGGGGTTGGAGCTAAACTCTGCATTAAAGTGAAAGGCAAGACTTGATTATATCCATTGGGAGTTGATTGGATTATGAAAAGAGGCCATTTCATAATTTCAATTAGTTTTTTATTAAACATCTGTATGATGTTAATCAGTGAATCATGCACAACAAGAACTGGTTTGTGTAAAATACTTAGATTTCATGTTTATTTCATTGTTATATTGGGAAGATGGGACTGAAAAACTTTGAAAACTCTGGCTTCTAACTTTTTTTAAATATTAAATTGTTTTGCCCGTTGTGCCTGCTGGCTGCAATATTCATATCTCAGCTAAATAAGATGAAAGTGTCTCAATGCCTCCGGTGCCCGCTCCTCTCTATTCATGTCTTGACGTAATGCTGGTTTGGGGACAACAGGTGTTTCTGGGATTCAGAGAGTTATGTGGTGTACATGCTGTGCTCCATCTTCCAATACCCGCTGGAATGCTGTTGACCTGTGTTTTTCTCAGTAGGGCTAAATGATGAGGTTATTTTGAGTGCTTATTTGACATTCAATGTCTGTGTTCAAATGACTATGTTATTTCCAGATATAATTTTCGTAGCTTGTTTTCTTGCTCTTAAGAAAGTGGGAAAAGGACACTTTAATATCTTCTTAGCAACATTTAATACCTTCTTTGCAACATTAGTACTGAATTGAGATTGCCTTTTAAATTCAGTTTAGTTCCTGAATTTGAATTGAGGTAAGGATGCAGAACAGCAGTTTGAATTTAAATGAGAGAAAATCAAATTGGGGAAAAAATAAATGTAATTTACAAACTTTGCATTTTGGCTTGACTTTTTAAAGGTTTTGAAATCTGAAAATGTATACTCCTTGCATACAGAGAGAACACTAGATAAAACGTTTGACTGGATGGATGGACGGCCGGATAGATGTAGACACAAATATTCTGATTAGATAGATAGATAGGTAGGTAGGTATAAATAGACATAAGTGGACATAGACGGATGGATGGATGGATGGATGGATGGATGTGAAGAGTAGTAGACGGAGACCGATATAAATAGGTAGACAATATCGACAGGTAGACATAGATATGGATAGGTAGATGAACATTGAAATGCATCAGACGGGCAGTGAACAAACTGTGGGCGGTCTGAAGATGAGACTACAGAAGTGATCAGTCTACTGAACACAGTTTTTGCTTCACATTATTACTTTTGAGAAAAGTGCTGCCTTTGATCATGCCGGAAATAATGAGGAGTGAATGTAATTTATCTGATGTATGTGGAGACAAATTGGATGCATCCAGTGGAAGTCTGCAGTTCATGTGAAGCTCTAAATCTTAAATCCCTCATTGTTACTCCATAAATCACCTTGTTCTTCCCCTCTTTTAAACGCCTGCTCTTTCTATTGATCTTAAATTCAGTCTCTCATATTAATTTGCGATGTTTTGAACAGGGAAATGTATTTTCAGCTGGTGACAAGCATATTTTGTCCGTCTTCATCTTTGAAGCTTCTTAAAATTCTCTGTATGTCTTCATCTATTTCCCTGTATATTCCAGAACATCTCAGCAGATTACTTCGGTTGGGCTGCCTGTCATACAGCGGATATTTTGTGTCCTCTGGTAATACGTTTGTTGAGACCTCCATTTCGTTGGTTCCAGCGTGCCATCACCTTGCTGAAACAGTATATTTCAGTCTGCCCCTGAAATGAAATTGAAAATTTCCCATTTACTGAATTGTGTTGAAATGAACATGACTTCCTCTTCGTCTCCCCTACTTTTATGCCGGGAGGGCCAATAGGTAGGGCTGGAATTTAACTATGATTGGCATTTTATTCCTAATAAAATATGCTGCAAAATCACAGTCCATTTGTGGCGGTAATGAAATCCTTCTCTCTGGCACATCCCAAGATTTTCTTTACTTATTTCTCTGTTTTCCCTGCAGCTCCTATCTCTGTTAACCCCCCTCCCCATCCTCCTATTGTTGTTTTTCTCTTTTTTGTTTTTTCTTTCCCTTCTATTACTCATTTCTCCTGCCGCTCCTTGAGTCTATTGGTGTTTGTGCTTTCTAATTTTCAATTTAGGTTTGTGCTTCCTTTTTGTCTGGTTTTTCTTCTTGCTTCTCCTTCAATCTGAAACATTTCTTGATTTCCCCCTTCACAATTTATCTTCCATTCTTCTGTTTTTTGTTTATAACATCTGTTGTTGTGTTTCATTTTGTGAGTGGTTCTCTACATATCACTGTTTCAGCATTTGCTATTTTACATCATCTTGACTGCTGGAATGACTTCTCTCTCTCATTCTCTGGGAATTGTGGTTCAGTCGGAGCGGTAAGGACTGTTTTTATAGGAGAAGCCGGTGGGTAATATGCAGGTTTGTCACACGGAAATCATACAAATGCAGAATATATATGGAGTTCAACCTCCTCCAGCTACCTTAATTCATGGGTTCATATTTTTCTCCACGTTGGGATTACTCTTTTGCTCTCTTTTCAGCTCTGAGTTAGCACACCATGTTTCTTTTTTTGCTTTCCGAGTCAAAACTCCTTATTGCTTATTGCTTTGTTTTGTGACTGTGTAGTCTTTATGGAATGTGCTAACAACCTGTCAGAACACCTTAGCAACTGCATAGCAATGTCTTGGCAACCACACAAGGTAGCATTGTGCTGGTCCATTTGGGAATGAGGCATTTTGGCCAATAAGGAACACTGTAGCAACCACCCCAAACACCTTAGCAACGTACCAACAGCCAGTCAGTATACCTTAACAATTGCATTGTGCCAGTGGGTTTTGGCACTTGAGGGTGGGATCCTTTTTGCTAAGGTCAGTAAATCGTCTCCTTGCAACTACCCAGAACACATTTGTAATATAATATGTAATGTACAAGCTAATATAATATGAAATATTGTAGCTAGTGAGAGCACCTTAAAGGATTAGTTCACTTTAAAATCTAAATGACCCCAAGCTTTACTCACCCTCAAGCCATCCTAGGTGTATATGACTTTCTTCTTTCTGATGAACACAATCAGAGTTATATTAATAAATATCCTGACGTGTCCGAGTTTTATAATGGCAGTGAACGGGATCAACGAGTATGAAGCTGAAGAAAGTGCATCCATCCATCATAAACGTACTCCACACTGCTCCGGGGGGTTAATAAAGGCCTTCTGAAGTGAAGCGATGTGTTTGTGTAAGAAAAAAGATCCATATTTAACAAGTTATAAAGTAAAATATTTAGCTTCCGCCAGACTGCATTCCGTTTTCAAATTAAGTTGAATTTAACATAAGTTGAATACGGAAGGCGTAGGACGTAGTGTAAGCATTTTAAACTGCGAAAGGCATTGCACTTTCTTCGTAAGTTGAATCGGAAGGTGGTCTGGCGGATGCTAGATATTTTACTTTATAACTTGTTAAATATGGATACGCATTGCTTCACTTCAGAAGGCCTTTATTAACCCCTCGGAGCCGTGTGGAGTACGTTTATGATGGATGGATGCACTTGTCCCGTTCACTGCCATTATGAAGCTCGAACGCATCAGGATATTTATTGATATAACTCTGACTGTGTTCGTCTGAAAGAAGAAAGTCATATACACATAGGATGGCTTGAGGGTGAGTAAATCTTGGGGTCATTTTCATTTTAAAGTGAACTAATAACTGCACAACATTGAATAAATAAAATGGGAAAAAATTATCATTGACTTGCCCAAGACTTTAGGTTGGGATCTTTGACTTAGACCAGTAAACAACCCATTAGCAACCACATGTAACACCATAGCAACCAACTAACAACCACTCAGAATACTTTAGCAACTGCATAGCTACACTCTAGCATCATGGTGACGTCATATGCACAAGCATGTTTTCTTCAGGAAATCTGTGAAAATCTAGCAATTTTTTTCGCCTCCGTTCCTCCACATTGGGTAATGGAGGTGTGATAATTGGCTCACTTGATCGTGATGTTTCATGGCTCTTTCATGTGTACGTGGACGTGCACGTGGCATTTCCGGCCCCATTTCCACAGGGTCCTTTGTCTCATCTTTATTTCATGACGTCTGCGAATGTGTAATTATGACGCTGCTCAAAAGCTGCCAGCACTCGCCTCTGAGGACATGTCCACGATGTGAACCCTGTGCCTTACGCCGGCGCGACGGAGGGATAATGGAGGAGAGTCAAGAAGGGATGGTGTCTTCCCCTGATGCTCTAATTGCTCAGCGGCAGTCACAGCTGGTTTGGGCTGTTGCCATGTCACTGTGATTTGTTCGATCTGTGAGAGCTTGAAAGAATCAGGGGCCAGTTTTTTGTTGTGGATGGAGATGCCAAATGTTTGTTTGAGAGTGTGTGACTCAGTTAAACTAAACACACACAAAAAAAAACTCAGTTTGCAGCTGAAAGGGCTTATGTAAACGGTGAAAAAACAAGCTCTGCAAAGCTCATCCTTATTAACTAGAACATTTTATATTTTCTAATAATGCATTTAAAACTCCCTTCAGATGTTTTTCATCCTCAGCTCAGTGTGTGTGATCCACAACCTCATGTACAATAGCAGAAATCACATTCATTTTTCACTTCATGACATCAAATCCAGTTAATCCTCTGTCTTAGGAAAAAAATGAAGCCCTTGTGATTGAAGTGGGGCAAACTTCTGCGCTGCATGAGACTGCTTTGAGCAAGCGCTCTTTAGTCGTACCTTGGAGGCCCTGGAGGTCATGACCCTTTCAATGCTCTTCCCTCCCTCCCTCCCTCCAGAGAGACCAGGAGTGCTTACAGATAAGACCGACAGGACCGTGTGATGTATTTTTCAGCACAGTGAAGCTTGCTCATGCTTCTTTTGGACTTGTTAAAGTGCTGGTGTGTTTCTTCTTGTCCCCCATTTGGGGGAAAACTGCTAGCATGACCAACAAAACGGGGGGCTGAAGCAGTGCTAAAACCAAATTTTGTATCGTTCTGATATAGGGTTCACCATGTTTTGAAATTGGCTGCAGGGGTATGATGGTAAATGGGATGCTGGGTTGTCAAATATTTAGAACTGAGAAGTCTAATAAAAAAGTTAGTAAATCAGTTTGTTTGGATGATTTGTCAATGAATTGATTCAAAGACAAATGCATATTTAGATTTTTTTTTAACATTAGTCACTTATGGACTCTTATTTTTGGATACTATTCGCAAGTTTGAGATCAATAAATGTTCTTTTTTAAGTAAAATTATACTTTTATTCACTAAAGATGCATTAAATTAACAAATAAGTGACAATTGTTTTTACAGTGTTACAAAACATTTCTATGTGAAATAAATGCTGTTCTATTAATTGAAGAACCCTGAAAAAAATGTATCATAGTTATATTAGGATCCACATATGTTTTAAACATGGATAATAATAAGAAATGTTTCTTGAGCAGCAAATCAGAATGATTTCTGAAGGATCATGTGACACTGAAGACTGGAGCAATGATGCTGAAAATTCAGCTTTGCCATCACAGTAATAAGTTACATTTTAAAATATATTAAAATAGAAAAGTGATTTTAAATTATATTTCACTATATTATTTTTGATCAAATAAATGCAGCTATGGTGAGCATATTACCATTGCTGTCATCTAGTTCTCACTTGATATCTTTAAAACCCTTGTAATTAAATTACATTTAAACACTATTAAATATAATCTTAAATGTGAATATATTTCATACTGCATGTGCATTATAATGTTGTGATGCCTAAATTCACTTGCAGAATTTAGACAGAATAATACAGAATTTTAATATCTGCCATCGGTTATTGGCAGTAACATGAAAATAACAATATGATTACAGTAGTAGTTGGTGATTCATGTAGATGCATGAGATACATGTACATGAGGTTATCTTGTTATTTTTTCCCCACTGGGCTGGCCTACCACAATTAGTGTTTGCCTTACAGTGGGATGCTGGGCAGACCTCAGGACAGACATGTGCAGGTTAAGCACCTCAGAATAGAGATGCTAACATAGACTCAGGGTAAACAGATCTGAGGCTGTTGGGGAAACGGGGGAGGTGAAGTGACCTACTTAAGAGAGAAGGAAAGGGATGCTGTGTAAACACGAGGGAAAGAAGGGGTGGGCAGGAAAAGACTAGATTGGCAGGTGGCAGTTTTGAGTTTACCCAATTGCTGTAGCAACTCGAGAGTGGAAGTAATGCGCACGGATCACAGCGCAGACCATGCCCTGTTTATTTATATGCATGTATGTCCTTATCCCATGTTGCACCAGCACTCCCAGATCACGACACTTCACACCTCTGATTGGTTCGATCTCCAGATGGAGTGAGATACATGTGCCAAAACGCACACACCTGCACACTGATGAGCTGGAGCCTGTGGCATTACTCACTGTAATGTGGAAATGTCACTGCACATTCGCACACAAAAGCGCATCTGCAGCTCTCACACAGACTGCATTTACCCTGATAGATTTCTGTCTCACCAGGCAACCAGTGCCCTTTCTTCAGGTCACATCCGGTAGGCCTGTGTCTCACCTCTTATTCTCTAGCGTCTGCCACTTCTACTCATACTTGACTTCTGCACTTGAATACTAAGCCAGGAGGGATGGACTAAGTATAGGGAGTTTTTCTGGTGAGCTAGTCTCAGACTCAGTTTGGGGTCGGCAAGATTTTTTCATGTTTTTTTTAAAAAGTCTCTTATGCTCACCAAGGATGCATTTATTTGATTAAAATTAAATTAAAATGTTCTACTTTGATTTATTAATGTCATTTTTTTTCCTATGATGTTTGGCAAGCTGAATTTTCAGCATCATTACTCCAGTCCTTAGTGTCACATGATCCTTCAAAAATATGCTGATTTGCTGCTCAAGAAATGATTATCGGTTGTGCTTAATAAAATATATTAATATTTTTGTGGAAACAGTGATACTTTTTGCAGGATTTTTTTTATGAATATCTTTTGTTCAAAAGAACAACTTTTTTTTTTTTTTTTAAACTTTAAATTTTTTTTAACATTATAAATGTCTTTACTGCCACCTTTTGATAAGTTTAATGCCTCCCTGNTCATACTTGACTTCTGCACTTGAATACTAAGCCAGGAGGGATGGACTAAGTATAGGGAGTTTTTCTGGTGAGCTAGTCTCAGACTCAGTTTGGGGTCGAAAAGATTTTTTCATGTTTTTTAAAAAAAGTCTCTTATGCTCACCAAGAATGCATTTATTTGATTAAAATTAAATTAAAATGTTCTACTTTGATTTATTAATGTCATTTTTTTTCCTATGATGTTTGGCAAAGCTGAATTTTCAGCATCATTACTCCAGTCCTTAGTGTCACAAGATCCTTCAAAAATATGCTGATTTGCTGCTCAAGAAATGATTATCGGTTGTGCTTAATAAAATATATTAATATTTTTGTGGAAACAGTGATACCTTTTTCAGGATTTTTTTTATGAATATCTTTTGTTCAAAAGAACAACTTTTTTTTTTTTTAAAAAACTTAAATTTTTTTTTAACATTATAAATGTCTTTACTGCCACCTTTTGATAAGTTTAATGCCTCCCTGCTCAATAAAAGTATTAATATCTTTCAAAAAAAGAGAGAAATCTTACTGACCCCAAACTATTGAACAGTAGTGTACATTTCATTTTCATTGTATTATGTCTTGTCTTTTAAAATTTTTATATCTTTAGTAGTTATTAGGGGTGTGACGAGATCTCGTGCCATGAGATTAAAATGTGACAAGATTTCTCGTCGAGGTGAAAAGCGGTCTCGTGATATTGCCATGACAGAGCATGAGGGTGAAATTAGGATAGAATGTGCCACCGTTACATTAACATTACGCCCCCGCTGTCTTTTTTGCTTTTTATAGAAATGAAAAACAATTTAATTCAGTTGGATAATGGTCGCTTTAATTCCATCCAGCTCATCCAACACAAGCTGCAGAGTCGTACGTAGTGCAGCAGGAATCAGAGTTCACTGATCACATGACGAGATGACTGACAAGAGCATGGCGGAGGATTTGTTGCACAACAGAGCCCGAGCATCTGGTAAATGTCTTATCTTGTAGAATGTGCGCTCAGCACCGCCGCTCCCTTTTCACAGAGTATGCGCGAAAGTGAAAGTAAAACGCGAGCGCGCATTCAAATGCGATTTCAACACCCCACATTTTGAAAGCGACTCCCTGATGCATGCAAATATCTCTCAATATGTATGCTTGCATAGGCTGGGCTGTGTAGTTGTAACCATCTCTTAGCTCTGTATCAAGCTTATAGAAAAATTGGGTCTCTATTTGCACTTTGAATGTTGAGAGAGTACTTATTTTTGCACTTATTGTTTGCACTTAAGACTAGGAGAAAACTGTGTTTATTCATTTTTATCTATACTGTTTTTATTTCTATGATCAATTTGTGGAAAGGAGTTCAATTAGGAGGTCAAAAGTTTTCATATGAGGTCAAAAGTTCTCCTATGAAATCATACAGGAGAGAAGCCAGTCAGTTGAGTTTGTGGCAAAACCTTTTACAGTGCTTGAGTATTGTTGTCTTTTACTGCATATAATTCATACTCAGAAAGTAGAACTGAAATGACATTCATTACAAGTCATGATAAGTTGAAACATTTCAAATGTAGCTGCAGACTATTTTTCTAGTCATGTATTTCGTCATTGAGGATTTCTTAAAAATACTGTGTAAAAAAAATCTCGACTTGCTCTCGTTAACTCAATCTTGTCTCGTCTCATCTCGTCTTGTGAGCTAAGTGTCCCTAGTAGTAATACAATGTATTTCTTGTAGTGTTGTGAAGTACTTTTTAAACTTTAATTAAAAAAATAAATGAATTATGAGTAGCTTGGCAAGCTAAAGTTTCAAAGTAGCTTCTCCAACGCTCCACTACTCTGTAACTCAGTTTTATGGGATTGAGTCCGCTTTAAATTCCATTCACCGCTCTTTCTAAAATGATTTGTGTCTTAGCAGGTAACATTTTCTAGCTCACTATGCTATACTGTCCTCCACCCGTTCTGCTGCTATCTGTCTGCAAGAATCTGCTTCCCATGCTACGAATCAAACATGATGTGGGATGAATGATGTAGTATCACTGTACAATACATGTCCAGTTAATGAAGTCAGTAAAATCAAGCTCTCTTGTCTGTGATACTATTGTAACATTCTAAACGTTTGACCGCTGAAACCTTTAACTATGGGTTTTTTTTTTAACACACATTATGTCATTTGTGCTGTTTTTGTAATGTAAAAAGTAGTTTCACATGTCAGAACCCTTAAATATTTATCAACTAGGTAGGTATTATATGCACACATGATGCAGTGGGAAGTTTTAGTCCCAGTCCATCTTTTGCCAGAAGGCAAAAAAGTGCTGCTCTGAACTCATATCTTGCATCTTCTTATAGATAAGAAAAACTTTCAAAATAAATTAGATCTTTTTTTAAAAGGAACGATTTTGATTAGGTTGACATGCTCAAAGACACGATCTTCCATGTGTCACATTTCATATTCCCTCAGAGATAAAACAATCGGGTGAACGTTTCTCGCTCATCTCCCTCCGGGGTTCCTGTGATGGTTTTCTGCCTGTTAGAGCATGCAGGGTTGCAAGGAGCTCAGAAACTGTGGGATCTCGTTCCCTCTATTACCATTTTTCTCTTGCTGTCTCTAAAAGTCTACCCTTCACCTGCTGAAATCACTCTCTCCTGCTTTGTCTCCCTGTTGTTCTCTTTCATGCCTAAGAGTTTCAGAAGTGACTCTAATAAAAGTCTGTAGGCATGTTCCAGTCGCCCAATAGTCCCCTGCAAAGACCTCACAGGGTATTTGACCACCTTAAGCAAGATTCCACATCGTAGAAAGTTGTATATGTTAGTCACTGTTGAAGACATAGGGAGCAACTGGATAATACCTCTATGGAAGTACAGTTGGCTCAGTATTATTGACTTTTATTGAGTGTTTCAATGTTGTATTATTTTTTTAGCAGTTTAAGCATGTTATTTAAAGAAGTATGAAAGTTTCGAAAAATGCGTAAACAAAAAGGACTTTGTGATTTTTATTTTAGCTAATAGTATATGCTGCTATAAGCAAACAAGTAATGTATTGTGTTGCTATTGTAAAGCTTTTACACAATGTTTCATGTGCCTGTCAGATGTGTTGTAAATGTCAAACTGAAGATCATGGACCACAAGTTGCATATAGATAAAAAAAAAAACATTCTATATATTTTTATATAAAACATTGCAACAATTATTTAGCACTAACTTTTAAGGGTTTTGGGTATAAAAAATTATTAAAAAATTATATTCAGAAAGATTAGGGACATGTTTTTTATTTGTTTTTGAAAGAAGTACAATAAAAACAGTAATATTGTAAAATATTATTCAAACGCTTGTCTATTTGAATATATTTTAAAATGTAATTTATTCCTGTGATTGTAAAGCCAAAGACAATAGAATAACACAAGACGCGTCACTCGTATTGTTTTGAATGGGAGAAAGTGCAACGTGCAATATGGCGTAATAAGTCCCGCCTTCTAAATCGGAGCCAATCGCTGATTGGTAAAGTCATAGCATCACTGCAGCGGCCGTTAGACGCTCCGGTTCCAATAGAAACAGTCAGACGAGCGCTTGCTATAGAAACGTGCATTTAGGACTGCGCATTAGCTTGATCCAGCCTGAAAAATAGTTTTTCATGATTTGAGCATTAATAAACAAAATTTATGAGACAGTTGTTGTCAGATTTCATTGATTTCAAATATTAAATTTATTAAGAAATTAAATTTTATTAAGAATTTGATGTTTCCCCATTTAAAGAGATAGGAGCTGCACTTGCATGCCTGAGAGGCGTTTCAAAGATGGCCGTCAAGTGAAATTAAAGGATTGAAATTAACTTTGGTAAAGCTGAATTTTCAGCATCATTACTCCAGTCTGTCTCACATGATCCTTCAGAAATCATTCTAATGTGCTGATTTAGTGCTGTAGAAACATTTCATATTATTATCAATGCTGAAACTGTTGTGCTTATTCATATTTTTGTGGAAACCCTGGAATTGTTTTCAGGATTCTTTGATGAATAGAAAGTTCAAAAGAACAGCATTTTTTGAAAAATAAACATTTTATAACCTTAAAAATGTCTTTACTGTTACTTTTGATCGATTTGCCATGTGCTAGCTGAATAAAAGTAGTATTTTCTTTTAAAACAGAAAAAAAAAACAGACTTAAACTTTTAGTCTATTTAATATACATGGTTGTAAACATGGTTTGTATAAATGAGTTTGGTTACTTGTATTTATTTACACATGTTACTATATCCTATACCCAGAATCTCTAAGTGGTGTCTGTTTATTAATGTTGCACTGTTCCAAATAAACTAATTTTGTTGTGATCATCTACACAGGCCCTACTCAGTGTGAATGCTGTGTAGGGACCCGGTGAATCAGAACGCAGCTCAAAGTTTTCCCTCCTTCTTTGTGTCTCCTCTCAGCATGGCAGGTAGAGTTTTGTAATTGTATTTAAAGCTCTCATTTGACTCAAGCCCCTGGTGGTGAAGAAGACAAGCATCAGTTTGAGCATCCATTTGAGCCCTTCTCCCAAGCTTCATAATTGCATCCAGCAAGAAAAAAACAGAATGAGAGATGAGAAGAACAAAGACAGAGAATAAGACTGACCCATGCAGAGCTTTGGCTTGCCTTCCTTCCTTTCCAGATCTCTTTGTGACACACACTTCCTCCAGAAGTCTTGCTGTGACCCAGATCAGTGGTGCTTCAACAGAAATCCTGTCCTAAAGCATCTGTCTGATAATGAAAAGCCAAGTACACAGCTTTGGATCGCTGTTATGGCTGCCCTGTCTCATTGTTCTCAACAAAGCTGAGCCGAATGGATCAGCATGGAGCTTGTCAGATAATGATATGATGTGTTTCTGATAAATTTTTTTTTTGACTGTGATTGAAATGAACACTAGTTTCTGAAAAGGCAATGTAAAGTTATTTTCAGGGTGGGTCTTTCATTTCTTTAGCTGAAAGAAATACTTTTTGTAGACATTTTAATAAAAAAAAAGCTAATTGCATTCATTCACTCATTACAGGCATTCAGGGTGTAAATGACAGAGAAATGCTGTCTTACCTCTATGACGGTCATCTCACTGGGTGGCAGTCTGGCAGAAGCCATTAATGGCGTCAAATTTCTACTCAATTTGAGCGCTATCAAATTTCTCTTTTTGGATTGCCATGGCAATGTTTGTATAATCTCTGGTGGATTCACTGTTCATTAGCATGTCTTATGTCGTAAGTGGCGACGCAATCGTAGCCATTACCCAAAGTGCGACTGTAATGAAGCCAAGGCATCGGCTTCTTTTTCTATTTCTGTTTGTTTCTCACTTGTCATTATATCCCTCTTTAACACCCCACCCTTACAATACCTCCACTGGTGCCTGTATCTCTGCTGCACACATTAATTTTACTGTGCTGATGATTGTAATGTGGATGCCAGAGGCTGAGACTGAGCACAATTCCAACAGTAAATGACTGCTGCCAGTTGGCTGCAGTGTGAGTGTTTTGTGTGCATGTTTGTGTGTGTCAGTGTTTTTTCCTCAATTTGTTCTTCTTGCCTGCATACTCCCCTGAGGTACTTGTGTTGACGGTTGCTCTATTTTTGCAGGATGAATGTTCGTACAGTTCAAGGGGTAGCTCTCTGTGAAATGTTAGATTTTTTATTTTATTTATTTATTTTTTAAATTGTTGCTTTTTTTTTTTTAACCTCCTGCTTAGGTAAGCGACTGAAGGCCACCTCCTGTGCCTCACCCTGAAGAGCTGTTATGTTAAATCGCTCAATTGGACCTTTAAACACTGCATTCAAACCCTTCAATCCACACAACATATTTTGAGATCTTGCGCACAACATTTCAACAGCCAATTTGACCTGTTCACCTTTGAGTAACTACGCCCATCAATGATACTCATGCAAAATACCCTGCCCCTTGTGTTTTATATTTAGGGAATATTTGGTTCATTTGATGTACTTTCTGAGAACAGTTTAGATCTCTGAGTGCCAATGAACACATTTCACCCAATTTAAATACATTTTGTTTAATCAGCCTAGAAAATACTACCTAGGATGTTCACTAACACGAACCAACCAGCTATAAGCTCAAAGCGTTGTATTAACAACAGTAAAATGAAAATGAGATCCAAATTGTTTTCAGCTGAAATTTATAATTGTTATTTGAAAATAATCTGACAGAAATTAAAAATTGTTTAGAAAAGAATTTTAATTAGAAGCCCAAATAACAGAAAATTATAGCTTTTACGTAACTATCATAAAATAAAATAAAAAAATTGAATTTTTTCAGATGGACAGGGTTAAAATTAGTAGATTAAGGGTGTTTTCACACCTGAGTGTTTGTTTCGGAACCTGGTGAGTTTTTTCCCTAGGCATATGTGAACATTGCAATCGCGCTCGAACCCGCACCAAAACAATCGCTCTGAGGTCGCCTGAACGAGGTGGTCTCGGCCCGATTGCAAACGAACTCTGGGGCGGTTCGCTTGTGGTGTTAAAGAAATCCGACCCAACGGACCAAACGATATCATGATTCATAACGGGAAATGTGTTATATAAAATGCTGCAGTGTTTGATTCTGTTAGTGAGCACAATAGTTAGGCTACTGCAGTTAAAAAAACTAAGATTTTTTCATCTTAAAACGTTGCATAATCGTGCTTCTCCGTGCAATAACGCTGTCCCGAAGCCTTGATTCCCACTCTAGCTGCATTATAACATTCATATAGTGTTTGCATGCGTCTCGACACAGTTTAGACAGTGCTGGGAGATACAGTGATTGCGCTTGAATTAGTACGAATGTAGTACATAATTTAACAGCAGGAATGACGGCTACATTCATATAATGTTTGCGTGTGTCTAGACAGTAGCTAGGTACTAAACAAGCCACAATAAGCTTATGAAGCGAACTTGTCAATCATTTTAATGGATGACACATAGCAAACTCTGACCAATAAGGGGACAGTTGTACACGCATGTGACTTGCATAAACACATTTTGGTAAGCTTTGAAATATTGCCTTGTGAAAGCAAACCAAACCAAGAAGAAAATGCAACATTGTAACAAATTAAGTCCCTGTTTCGGAACAATGCAGTCGATCTGCAGGTGTGAAAACACCCTAAGTCTAATTTTTCAAGAGTTTCCCAACCTTTTTTCAGTCACGGCACCCTTTGAAAATTCTCAAATTTTTACACTAGTGTTGTCACGATACTAACTTCAATACGATACCTTAAGGAAGAGTTGCCGTATATACACTCATGTAGATATTTTTAATATTAAATACAGATTAATCATCAAATAAAATTACAAAAGTGTCTTTTTGTCTTTAGTTGTTTGATTAACACTAACAACACAGACATCATGTTGCACTTGCATTTTTTTTCTGAAGTGTTTACGTTCACTTAGGACATAACCAGTGTGTTTATGTGAATATACAACAAGACAGACATTGTAACAATATTTTCATGTGTATTTGAACATAAGCGTGACAAGCCATGAAAAAGAAATCAATTCTTTGTGTACACTTTGGATGGGAACAGGGGAATGAAAATCATGCGCAACCCCCCAACCTTTCTTACGATTTGCCTTTTGTGTTATTTGTTGTTATTGGAGACGTTAAAGATTGATGGTACATAATAAATACATTTTTACACATTTTAGCAATTTAAAAATGCTTGAAGGAATTTTTTGTTTTGTTTTTTTTACGCGGCACCCCGGTTGGGAAACACTGGATTAAGTGAAGTAAATTTTTGACAATTAATATTGCTGCAACTGTGTGGCTAGAAACAAGAGCAGAAAATCAAAAGTTATTATTATTATTATTATTATAAACAAAATTGTATTTTTATAAACAGAAATTATGTAATCTTTTTATATAATTTTTATATTATGTTAAAATGATCATTATTTCAGATGTGCAGGGAAAAATTAATTGTACAAAACAAAACAACAAAACTGAAGACCACAGATTCTTCCAGTGTTGACAACTTTTGATTATAAAAGCATCGATTTAGGGAGTCATGATGCTTTGTTTGCATCCGGTGTAAGGTAACTATAGACTTTTTTCAAGAAGCTAAAATTACCTTTCCTCAAGTGTGAAAATAAGGTGTAAAAATAAAATGTGAAAGTGTAAAAAGTCAAAGTGTCAGAATAAAAAGGGCATTTAAAGTCTAAAAGATTGTCTTTCTGAAGTCTTAGGCTTTCTGAAGTCTAAAATCTTGCTTCTTTCAAGTGCAGTCCTTCAAGCATGTTTAGTCTTAATCTGTATTCTGACCATCATCTTCTTTCCTCTTGGGCAGGTCTTTCGCAGTGGAGAGGGCATGGGTATCAGGCTGGACAGCGCGTCTGCCTTCCAGGGTGCTGTCATCTCCCCTCATTACGATTCTCTCCTGGTGAAAGTCATCGCCAGTGGAAAGGATCTGCCGGCGGCCTCTGCCAAAATGAGCCGAGCATTAGCGGAGTTCCGAGTCCGTGGGGTCAAGGTAAGGCTTTTCTCGACAACAGTGCTTGCATAAACGATCAGGGGCAGCATGACTACGATCAGTGGAGACCTTTGGAAATGGTTTCAGTTGCACCTTTAAAGGTGCTGTGGTGTCAAACTGAGATCGTTTGTGTCGTTATTATAGTGTGCTGGTCAAATAGATTTTGAGTAAATGTCATGCCTTTAGTTAATTCCTTTAGAAAAAAGAAAAAAAACTTACCAGCTTAGCTCATGAATATTAATTGGACATCATCTAATTAATATTCAGTAGTTCAATGACATCACCCTCTTATAATAGCTGCTACGCTCCTGGTCAGAGCGAACAATGCTGAAAATGGTAACTTCCCATGAAAAAACAAGCATGACAGGAGCACAGGAATCCTGACATGAAAAACTGAGTAAAAGATCAGATGATGTGATTTTTTTTTTTCGATTTTTTTTATTCCGTGACGGAACCTGTGGATTCTCTTTTCCCCTGCTAAATGTGTTGTTCTTTTGAAACACATCTGAGCAGCAGACATTTCACGGTCTTGTCACCCATCATGCTGGTTGCCATCTGAGGCTCTGATCAGACCTTGAGTGAGTTAGAAACATTTCCATTTTGAAGATCCTTGAGTGTTTGTTTTTTTTGTTTTTTTTTTATCTCCCACATACGCAAACCTGAGCACACTGGATGAGTCACGTTAGACCATAGATGGTAACACGCACATATAAAATGGTATTTATCAGCATAATGTGATCAGAGTTGGAGTAATGGCACTAATGGCACTCTCGGATAAAGGGTTTAGACCTCACCATTTTCTGATGTGCCGGTTTGAATGGCAGGGAGGGGTGCAGATGGGAGAAGTTGTCATGGAGTGTTTGCACTTAATCAGCCTGAATAAAATAAATGTGTTTACATAAACCATTAGGGAAGGAACTTTCCTGTAAGCTTTTTCTTCAGATATTAGTTTTGGAGACTATTAAGCGAACCTGTCTTGTTTTGCCTGCTATAATCTGAGAGTTTTCAGAACACTGCATTTTATTTGGGATGAAATGGGGATATGACCATAGAGGTCCGGACCTTTTCCAAGGTGTAAATACTAAAAGTTGTGAAATAGTTGCCTGATTTTAATTTAACTTTGGTTCTGCAAGGGTATTGCATAACACCAAGATAACTCATGAGCTGCCTCAGTGGCCGTCAATATCAAAATGTTTGAGGTGACCAATCAAATTAGGTGGACTGAGTGTGAATTCCATAGTTACGCCCAAGACGCTTTAAGGCGGGCCTTCAAGTTTAGGAAAAAAAGCGTAGCAAAGCAGTACACATGCAAGCAGACCAAAGGCCCTTTTTTAATGAATGTCAATAGATTCAGCTTCAGTACGCTGATTAAACTGCTTTTGCAAGGAAATCTTTAACATGTTTGCTATTACACATTGGTTTGGATTGATCTATTTTTAGAGTTTACAATGGGAAAAAAGAAAATTTTGTGACCGGAAGGATTCAGTTTATGGCACTACTCATTCATTTCTATGGTATCCGCAAACAGTGATTGAATGCTGCACAACTCTGACAGGTATTCAATGACGTCAAAGCTGTAATACTATTAAAAAAAACGTGATTATCAAGTCAAACGTGATCTAAGTTGGCCGTTATGTTTCTCCAGTGGTAGAGCTGTAGACTATGGTATCTCCCAAAAGTAAAACCATCTCTGGCTTCAGTTGGTGAGGATAAAGTGCGAGACAAGATGTAAGTAGCTAATCTAAACATTTAATATTTGCCAGCTGTTTTATGATAGAAATGTTAAACAGCTGACATAGTTAATCAGGGATTGAAATGAATTAACTTTTTAAACTAAAAATATATCATTTACGTGATTCATGTAATTTAATTCGTAATTGTCAATTACGAGAGACAAGAAACATTAACGGAGCTGTTTTTGGCGTATTAAGCATAAGATTAATAATTAATATGCGCATATTGTAAATGAATTTAATAAATGTGGTTACAAAGCTTTCCTGGTAGCCTTCAGCAAATTCACTTGTGTAAGAAAATTATTCATAAAACAAAGATATAAATATCAGTTGAGTTGACCAATTGTTTACTTCACTGACAGATAAAACTGAGAAGCTGCATCAATTAAAGATCAGCTTTGGGAAGGAAAGAAAGACCGTGAGTTAAGGAGACTGAGAGTAAAAGAAAGAGAGAAAGTGATTGAGATGAGAGAGGAACAGCAGGTACTACCCCCTAAAACAAAAGTATTTGTGGTTTGGAACAACATGAGTTAATGACAGAATTATATATTTTTTTTTTTGGTTGATCTAATCCTTTAAGGTATCAAAGGCGCATGTTGTGAAGGTTGTTTAAATTCAAAGAATTCTAGCAATTTAAGTGGCAGATGACATAACTGCAGCGTGATTATAATAAGATTCAAGAGTTTTATTTGTCACATGCACAATTATATAGAGCATATATAACCAGCAGTGAAATGAGAGTCAGGTCCGCTCCATGGACAGTGCAATTATTAAAGAATACAACACAGATGAGAATATACATAACTATAGCTATGAAGGNGGTCCTTAGTCCTTGCCACATGCGTCGGGAGTCATTTAGCTGGAAATGTGTCTCAATGCGTTGAACATTGTTATTGTGTGTTGTAACACAATAAACAATGTTATTGTGTGTTGGAGTGGATGCTAATATAGCTATTGTTATAGTTATTCTTGGTGTGAACAGGCCTTTAGTCTGACTTGACAAAAACTGAACCAAAGTGCAACATCTTTTTACACATTTTTTTTTTTTCTGAGAGTATACTTGACATTGACATTTCAAAAGCTAACTTTGGTCTGACTGAAAGGGTTAGTTCACCCAAAAATGAAAATTCTGTCATTAATTACTCACCCTGATGTCGATCCATACCCGTAAGTCCATCGTTCATCTTCGGAACACAAATTAAGATATTGTTGATGAAATCCGAGAGGCATATGACTCGTCCATAGATAGCAATATAACCACCACTTTTAAGGTCCAGAAAGGTACTAAAGACATCGTTAAAATAGTTTGTGACTGCAGTGGTTCAACCTTAATTTTATGAAGCAATGGGAATACTTTTTGTACGCAAAAACAAAAACAAAAATAGCAATTTTATTCAACAATATCTTCTCTTCCATGTCAGTCTCCTACGCTGTTTACGTTCAGCGCTTCCAGGTTCTATGTCAGAACGGCGACTCATTATTGGCTGGCTCCTGTGTCAGCATCACATGCAAGCAAGCAAGCAAATTGTATTTATATAGCACTTTTCTAAACAAATTAATGCAATACAAATTGCTTTACAGACAAGAAGGAACCAATAGATACAGCAATTAATAAAATTAAAAAGAAAAAAGAAAAAAAATAGACCCATTAAAATACATGAATAAGAATAAAGTTTATAAAGATTAAAATATGAAATATAAAATACAACATTAAAAATGAAGCAAAACACATGAAGTATAAGACTTTACAGGAAGGCCAGACTAAAAAGATATGTTTTTAACATATTAATGTTTTCAGCACATCTTATGTTCTCTGGAAGGTTGTTCCAGAGGCGAGGAGCATAACGGCTAAAAGCAGCGTCAACAAATATTTTAGTTCTACTATGAGGTACATTTAGAAGAAAAGAATCAGAGGATCTAAGAGTCCTTCTAAGTTCATATACTGTAAGCATTTTTGAAAGATAGTCTGGAGCAAGTCTGTGCAATGCCTTAATTTTTCTGTGTTGCTCATAGAGAGAAATGGTCTTACTTCAGCAATGGTCTTGAGATGATAAAATGCTGTTTTGGTAATATTACATACATGAGCTTTAAAATTAAGATCAGAATCAAAGACAACTCCTAAGTTTTTTGCCGCTTGGGTTTATATAATCATTTATAGATTAAAAAGTAGTTGTCCTAAAACTAATCCCTGAGGAACCCCACATGGTACCTTGTAATATTCAGACAAGGTATTACTAATGAATACTACAAATGTTCTTTCACTAAGATATGATAAAAACCAATTTAAAACTATTCCAGATAGACCAACAAAGTCACTTAATCTATTTAAAAGAATCTGGTGATCTATTGTATCAAACGCAGCACTCAAGTCAAGAAGCACCAGAACTGAAGGCAAATTTCTGTCAAGGTTTATGTTTATATCATTTACTACTTTAATAAGAGCAGTCTCTGTACTATAGAGATGTTTCAGTCTGGTTTTAGAAAATACCAGTTTCGAATATGCATTTAAGTATGTACTCAACTGATTAAAAACTATTTTCTATTTTCTAATATTTTACTTAAAAATGTTAGGTTTGAGATGGGTCTATAATTACTACGAGTTAAAATATCTGAGCTCCCTTTTTTGTACAAGGTTTTACTAGAGCAGATTTAAGGTCAGAAGAGAAAATGCCAAGCTGCAGGGAGTGATTTACTATCTCAAGGACATCAATAGATATGGCGTCAAAGATACTTTTAAAAAGAGAGGTAGGAATAGGATCAAGGAGATGTTCTGTTACAACCTTTCTTAGTGTCTCAACAAGTAAAACTTTCCATTTTGATAGTATTCTCTACACTTAATAATGAACGGAGCATAACTGACCGATTATCATGTATTGAACAGATTCCTGATCTAATGTTTATAACTTTATCTCTGAAGTAGCCAGCAAACTCTTCACATTTCAAATTTGGTAACTCAGAGCTATCAATTTTAAGATTTATTAGTGAATCTATTGTGTTAAATAATAATCAGGGGTTATTAATGTTTGCATTTATAAGGTTTGAGAAATAAGCTTGCCGTGTTCTATGAATTTCTTTATTGTAGGTCTTAAGATTTTCAATGAGTTTATTTAAGTGAACTTCTAGTTTAGTTTTTTGCGCCGTATTCGTTCGGCACTTCTACAGTCTCTTTTAAGTTTCATAGTCTGATTTGTCTTCCAAGGAATTTTCTTTTTTGTAGTTAACTTTTTAGTTTTAAGTGGAGCAACTGTATCAAGAGCTTTTCTCATTCTATTATTAAACTCATTAACTAAATCATCACAGGATGATGGTAAAATGTTCCTTTCATAACTCTTATAATGTATTGTGAGATTTTCGGCTACTTCAGAGGTAATATAACGTTTTTTGACAATGCGTTCAGTTGCATTTAGTACAAGATGATCAACACTCTTAAAAAAGACACAAAAGTGATCAGATAATGCAAGATCAAAGACAAATGTTATATTGATATTTAATCCATATGTTACGACTATATCTAATGTGTGACCACGTTTATGGGTGGGTACGTTTACATGTTGTTTAAAAGACATTCTAACAGTTCCAAAAATTCTTTAGCTCTAATGTCTGATGAATTGTAAACATGTATGTTAAAATCCCCAGTTAAAACACAGTTGTCATAACTCATATGAATGACAGACAGCATGTCAGAGAAATCCTTTATGAAGGGGAGGATGGGTAATTTTGGTGATCTGTATAATGTCATTGCAAGAAGACGAGGTTGAGAGTTTAGAGAAATGGCATTATATTCAAAGGTATTAAATGTACCAAGGTCAATGTCCCTTCCCTTGAGGGGTTCTCTGTAAATTGTTACTGTCCCTCCACCCTTTTTTCCTTTTCTAGTTGAAAATGAATAGGTATAGTTGGGTGGACATGTCTCAATCAGTGTGGCAGGTGCATCTGTGCCCAGCCAGGTCTCAGTAAGAAAAAAACAGTCCAAGTTAAAATCACTGATAAGATCATTAATACAAAATTATTTGTATGTTAATGCCCTTACATTAAAGAGAGCCATGCTAATTTTCTGTTGATTTTGTTACCATAGGTGTTAATGTACTAGATGTGGGAATTTTCAATAAATTATGCATATTTATTCCCACTGTGTTTTTCTTAGCAATATATTGACGAACTGAAATGATAGGTTTTATGAATTCAACAGTAGTACATTGGGTATGTAGTCATGATAAAATATGTTGTTCAATATGGCGCGCAAGCGTCTGGGAGCCCGTGATTTGGGTGCAGGCCATCTCGCTTAAAAAGCGCTGGATGGCCCCAAAACAGATCAAAATTGTCTATAAAGATGACCTTGAATTTAACACATGTCGATTTTAACCATATATTAAGGGAAAGCAGACGACTGAATTTTTCAATACCCTTGTTATAAGTAGGCACTGTGGACCTGAGATAGCAATATTTTTCTCAGTGTTAATCAGAGAAATGAGCAAAGATTTAAAATGTTCCTTTAAAGTCTCGGATTCACGGCATTAGGTATTGTTGCTACCAACATGTGCTTTCACAGTGTTTGCATTTGCGTGTTTTCCAAGCACATCAGGAAGTTTTGTGTTTATGTCCAGTACCTTAGCTCCAGGAAAACAATGGACTGCTGCTTTAGCTCCATAGTAAGGGAGTGAAAGACCTCAGACGATGGAATCACCGATTACCACGTTGGAGGCAGGTGTTGTTAGTGAAGGTGGAGGAGATGTAGAAGGTAAAGTGATGGGAGTTTGATCAGAGGGTGAGTCATGACTCAGCACGCCGAAACGATTTGCCAACTTCAGTTCCTGAGGTGGCCGAGTTTCACACGTTGCTCGCTTTCCTGCGCCAGTCACCCATTTCCACTGATATTCCCTTGGGCATGGTGTTGAGCAAGAGTCCGTTGAGCATCTCATAGTCGGAGCTGTAGTGTCTGAAATCGGTGGTGAGAGTTCCTCGGCCAGCATATCCATACACGGTTCTTGTACCGGGAGAGTTGATGCAAGGAGTGCCAAGTTTTGTACGCCCATGCCAACAGGTCCAATCAGAGCAGTAGAATTAAAAGTATCTTGAATTTTTGACGTCTCATCACACATGCATGCGTCGTGCTGCTCACGTGTGCAGCTGTGGCCAATACCGAGCCGGCATTCGGACGTAAACACGGAACCACTGCAGTCACATCAACTGCTATAACGATGTCTTTAGTACCTTTCTGGGCCTTGAAAGTGGTGGTTATATTGCTGTCTATGGACGAGTCATATACCTCTCGGATTTCATCCAAAATATCGTACTTTGTGTTCCGAAGATGAACGAAGGTCTTACGGATGTGGAATTAATGACAGAATTTTCATTTTTGGGTGAACTAACCTTTTAAGCTTTTAAAGTGCATGTAAACACTCTTAAAACCACACTTAATTATGAGGTTCCCTTTCATTTAGGATGCTGCCTATGTAGGCCGTGAGGCAGCTCAGAAGGTTTTGTGTGTCTCGTGTGAGGGGAGACAGATGCATCCTGGCGCAGCAAAGCTTTGAAGAGTCGCCATCAGGGAAGCTTTTAAAGTACCGCATCGTTTTTCTGACCACTTCGTTTTTCCTCCTAACACATTCTCCCCTCTCTCTCTCTCTCTCTCTCTCTCTCTCTCTCTCCCTCTCTGCCTAATCTCCCTCCCATCTTGCCCTATGCACAAATCTTAAAAATTGCTCCAACATGACTTTAAATACCTTCCAAGATGATTTTTTCTTTCCTCCTCCGGAAAGATCTGCTGTCCATTTGCTCGTGTTTCTCCCATCTAAATTCCCCCACAGCTAGAGTAAAGTTTGTGACAGAACATCACCGAAAATTGCCTTGCACTGACTCTGTCATTCCACCCCAATATTTCTCTTTACGCCTCTCTGCACTTTGCGCTCTCTACAATCAGGAAAGTCCTCGATTACGCCGTGGGCCACATTCCCAAGCGTGACGAGAGAACCTGGCCTCGGAAGTATTCTGAGAATCACTTCAAGCTGCTGGGCGTCATGGCCGGAGCTTGAGCAGTGCTGCGGCCTGTTTGTTTTTAATGAAGACTGATGAAGTGCGCTCCAGGATATGCGCGAAGTTCAAACCTCTCCTGCTGCCTTAATTTACAGGCTTCCTCTTCCTTCCACATTTGATTAATCTCGCTCTCTCGTCTCCACCGCATTAACACACCATGTTTTTTTTTTGCATGAACGCTTACACTATTTTTCTGTCTCTCTCTCTTTTTTTTTTTATCCCTTTCTCCCTCTCTCACTTGTTCCTGTCGCTGCTCTCGGCAGGAGGGAGGATGTTCTTCTCCTTTGGGGCTTGGGAGCTCCCTTGTTTTTATTACGCATCTTCAAATAACCAATTTATCTAGTACCGCCACCACAAGATTTAATTAACTGTTCAAATAATGGATTGTGGTTATGCCATCCATTTGCAGAGGTAGAATGGAGAAACCAGTATCTATCTCTTTTTTTTGGGGTTTGTTGTTTGCCAGAGATCTGGATCAGGACTAGTAGATGTATTGGACATTAGAAGTAGTAACATAGGAGAACTACTAATTACTAATTTGTCATTTAGATTTTATTCACAATTACTTACTAGTGCTCTTATTACAATGGAAGTGTGAGGGTGTGAATTAAACTGTTAAATCTGATGAATCTTAAAAGTGTGTATTTAAACATTTCAACAGCATACAGGAGTTTCAAACAATGATTTAGAAGTTAGATTACAAGTTAGTTAGAATTAGACTCGACGTCTTCGCCTGAGGAGGTTACCATGGCAACAGCAGGCTGCTTGAGCACTTTTTGTTAGGATTCATTGCAGATTGTACATGAAGAAACAAGTACTCTCATTATTTATCACTTTATCCACCTTATTCGTGATGAGCTTACTGTGTTTGAATTATGGGTTGCACTTCCAGTTTGGGGGAACTTCCATTAAAAAGACTGAAACGAATCACTTCAAATCATAAGGTTGCCCTACAAATAAAGCTTATCCATCAGTTTGACTGTATGAGCTGTCAATTTTCCTTCATGTTTTATTTTCAGACATCATGAGAATAACGTAACACTTGGTATTTTAACGTGACATGTTATAACAAGAATATCTATATGGCAAGAGCTCTTTTCAGTCATTGCATTCTTTTCCTCATGATTATTTTCTATTTTCCCTTTGCATACCGCTTTAATAGTATGAAAAAGGACAAAATATACTGCACATTTTTGGTCTGTTCTACCAATTTAATTTACAATATATCCCATTAATAATTCACTGGAATGCACAAAGAATCTTGTGTTTCTCTCATCAAATCAACACTTCTCTTTCCAGGTTTGTTTTCACAGGTAAATACAATTTATTATCCGTCAAAATGATGGAAATCACTTTGAAATGGTATCAGGCAATGCTGAAGTTAAAGGGGTGGTTGATTATGATTTCACTTTTTTAACTTTAGTTAGTGTGTAATGTTGCTGTTAGAGCATAAACAACATCTGCAAAGTTACAACGCTCAAAGTTCAATGCAAATGTAGATTTTCTTTTACAGAATTCACTGTTTAAAAACTACAATAAACGGCTGGTAGGGACTACAATGAGCTTCTTCCCGGGTTAATGACATCACTAAACCTAAAATTTAGATAAACCCTGCCCCCGGGAACATGCAACAAAGGGGGCGAGGTCCCCTTTGAAAGAGTTGTAGTAGAGTGTTGTTGCCATGCCGTCATTTTACGCCAGACTGCTTCACAAACGAGGGTCAATTCAACACTGGATTTGCACAAAAGATTAACATGACGGCACATTATAGTCGATGAGTTGAATCAACTACACAGCAACTACATAAATTTATCCACTAACCATTCAGAAACGTCCAGTTGCATTCTAAAGTTGTAGCTTCTTCCTGAGTCTCTCCATCAGTGTCTGACTCCAGTTTGAACAATGTAAGGCTGAACAACGTTACTGACAATCGTCATTTTGACAATCGTCATTTTGTGAGATTCTCCAGCTTTGTTGTTGTTGAGCAACCGAAGCGTAAGCTGTTAAAGCTCCGCCCTCTTTTGGAAAGTGGCCGGGAGAAGCAGCTCATTTGCATTTAAAGGGACACACAAAAACTGCGTGTTTTTGCTCAGACCCAAATGGGGCAAATTTGACAAGCTATATTTTGAGCTGAAACTTCACAGACACATTCTGGGGACACCAGAGACTTGTATTACATCTTGTAAAAGGGGCATTATAGGACCCTTTAATGACCATTTTTGATTATGGCAACCATATGCTACATAATACAAATAGATATTAATACAGTGATATTTCACCCATCCGTTATTGCAATGGAAAGAATCGTGCTTTTGGGGTGATACATGGTCTGTTGAAAGTACCTTGTTGAATGTCCTTTTAATGTTCAATGGTTGAAGGGTGAATAGAATAATGTCATCTCATTTGACCCAGTTTAAAAAAAAAAAAAAAAGTGTTGCGTTCATAGAGTGAACATTTGACTGATTATTTACTGCTTAACACTCTGAGGTTTAAAGGTATCGCCGGCGATACCACCGCGGTTTTTTTCTTGCCAGTGTGAAAGAGACTCAAAATACTCCGTCGATGTTGCACATACAATTAAGAGTTATACACCATTTAAATCTGTGGAATATCTTCTTTTATTTGTGTACACTCAGAGTAAAAACAAAATGTTGTGCTTTTTGTAAAATAAAGAAAACATGGTGCGTGATCTCTCGTCTCCCTCTGAACGAAGTCCAATCTGATAGTTCTCAGAAAATGAACTGTAACTTAGTGAATTCTAATCACAAAAAAATTACACTTATGTCAAAAGAAACCTTGAGATGTCAGCTTTTAAATCGTGTAAGTCAAATCGAAAACAAAAATTTTGTTTATGTAATCTGTATGAAAAGAGAGCCATGTCAGAAGTCCGTGATTCAGCTCATTATCCGCTAATGCGGCCACGCCCACGGAGGGAGCGCTATTCAGAGGCAAATTCAGAGGCAATACTTGTATGCATTGTCTCAATCGTGTATTTATTGTCTTGAAAAGTGTTTATTTGGATGTTAAAGCCATGGTTAGCGATCTCTAGAAGACATGCCGTTAGTTCCTGGTTCCTCTTCTTCTTTATATGAATTTGTGGCCTAAAGGTGTACAGAGCGCCCTCCGGCTGCAAGTATGAATTGAAAACACCATTCCTGAAATGTCCTCTTCTTCTTTAGAATAATTTGTGGACTAAAGGTGTACAGAGCGCCCTCCGGCTGCGAGTATGAATTAAAAACACCAGCGCTCATAGTAATGACAATGAATATTAAATATAACTCCTCTGTATAGAAAATTGACATAAACATATGAGAATCCAATATTTCTCCAAATGTGCATGCTTTTAAACTAAAAGCCTATATTCAGACTCTTTGCATCACAGAAATACATTATATTTTAAAGTATATAATATAAAACCATTATTTTATATTGTAATAATATTTTTCTGTATGTTTCATATACACCATGATGAGCTTGAGACATCACAGAAGGTTTTTTTCACAGCCTACCTGACTGAAAGGCCTCATTATTATGCAGCTCATTAGAGCTTCTTTATGCGATTCTTTTGTCTTCTCAGGTGTAAATGACCCATTATTCATGATGATTCACGCCTCCACGCATACTGTGTTTCTTGACAAAAAGTGTCTTACAAAAACTAAATCAATATATTGTTTTATATGAACAAGTAGGCATTATAATTTTTACAAAATTTTGAAGCAAAAACTCTAGCCTACAACCTCCAAAACCAGAAGTCTTGTGAACACAGATTTAATATATATTTTTGGCCTTATTTCAGTGACTTAAATTTTTTGTTTTTTCAATAACCACGCATAAACGTTATTCCTTCAAAAACACAAACATGTACATACATGTTCCTCACATATTATTGTAGCCTAGTTTGTGCTGAATACAGTATAATGACACTTGTGTCATTAATATGTTTATGAACAACTGAAAAAAGCACAAATGTCAGGGCATGTCAAAACTTCTCCAGGGCCCCAAAAATCCTCAGACCCCAGTGGGTTAAAGCTGCAATATGTCAAATTTTTGCAGTAAAATATCCAAAAAGCCACTGGGTCAGTGTTATATATTTTGTTTAGTTGAGTACTTACAATATCCCAAATGTTTCCCACTGTTTGTAAATCGTGAAAAAATTGCTATTTTAACCAAGGATCTGGGACGTGTGAGTGAGTCGCCTGTCAATAGCGTCATATCTATGTTAACCTCGGTTTCCGGTTTTATTTTGTAGAAACCATGGAAACACCAAAGACACTTTATTATATTACATGTTTTATTAGACAAGGGAACAACTGTTACATTGTTGTTGATACAATTATAGACAGAAAACTAATCATTGTTATATAGCTAGCTCAACACGTTCAGTCTTATTGTTTAAATCTAATTTTCTTGATTATTTTTTTTGCGAGTACCATGCTTTACCATGCCTGAGAGAAAAACACTGTTTTGTCAAGTAGCCAACATAGCATAATCAGATACAGCTTTATTTTTAGGAACAGTAATACAGAATTTTCTCCATCATACAATATGTTTTAAAATTAATTGCATGCCATTTATCACAAAGTAATGTTATAACATCATTTTCAACACACTCAAATGTATCTAATATGATAAACAGAGCTGCGTTACCTCAAATTCATGACTGGAAAAGCGGAAGCGGCGCCAGCAACTGTGGCATAATAAAAGTTCTGCTGCTGCCAGCGGCCTTGTTCCGCTCCCACAACACTCAGTCCTGCTCTGCTTCATACTACAGTAACGTTAATAATAGCATCAATGAACATGATTTCTGCCCGAGTCCTATCCCGATTCTTTTCCACCAGCTGTTAGGTGAAGACCACATGTCCCAAGATTCCTTGCTAAAACTTGGTGTCATTAAGCTACGCCTTTTGATTTGAATAGGTGACCTCTAGTGGACGAAAAAATACATATTGCACCTTTAATGGAATTTACACCCATAATTCGTGCAAAGCGTCATGGGGCATAGGAATAAGGTGGGGAGATTTACACGTCAGAAATATATCTCAACCAGTTGTGCAGGTCAAACCGACTACACCCAGAAAATTACTGGCAGAAATATTTTGAGTTTGAACCCAGATATTTAGCATTTACATTTACATTTAATCATTTAGCAGTCGCTTTTGTCCAAAGCGACTTACAAATGAGGAGAACAATAACAACAATAACAACAAATGTCCACCAGCAAGGAAACAGTCAAGGTAAAGGTCAGTGAAAGTGATTTTGTGCCTCTTTGGGATGGCACCACAAGGCACCGTTTACTTGCAGAACACAAGCTTCTGGAGGACACATAAAGGCGGGCATACACTGTGCGAGTTCGGATGCTCAGGAGGTCGTGAGCCATTGCACACATTCCAAGTCAGTTAACCTGATAATCGTGTCAAAGCAGATGGTACACGGCATGACTGTACTGCAAGGCGAGCCAGTGGCAATCACATGAGCTTTAGCTCTAAACACAGAGACTGGAGCTTTCAATGTTGCTGCTATAGCTTTGGATAGAAAAAAAGAATGTAAAAAGACAAGTTTGCAAATGATTTGGTGAAAAGCAGAGAACATCACAGCCATTCCTTTAAACAAAAACAACTAGAGAGAGGGAGTGTTTGTATGTGTCAATGTATGCTCATGCTATAGGATTGCAGCCACTGGGCTATAATAATATTCATAGATCTAGCCTATGTGACGCAGTTGTGTATGATTTGGCAATAGGGGACAGCCTATACACTGGTCAAAATTTGGCCAACTCCTCAATTTTTTTTTGAAACATACTTCAAAAAATGGTCACGAGGTGCTCGTAATTCCTCTCACACAATGCGAGCCGCGACCATACGAGCATCAATGATGTCCACATGATTTTTCCAGAGAGAAAAAATCGCCTGTGAGCTCGTATGGCAGCAAAAATCACACCGGCTTAAGTTAGCAGATGTGTTTGTCCACACTGAAAGTGAAAATGCTCTGTGGCGCAGCACAGTCACAAGACATCAAGACAAATTTAGTGCTTGATATACAGGTATGTAGATTCTGAGATGTTTCTGTGGATGGGGCTGTAAAACCTAAACATCTCCAATAATCAGATATGGCCAAATTTACCCCAATATTTGATATTCTTGAAAGAACTCTGCAGGTTGGTAGATCTCCAGGAACAGGATTGGGCAGCCCTGCTATGTTATTCATGTGTAATTGCAGTGGACAATTACAAATCAAAATTACAGAACCAGAGTGGGGCATGAGAATGAAGTGTTCTGTTGTGAATGAAGTGTTCTGTTGTCATTAAATAAAAAAAATCCCCCTTTCACTCCTGTTCTTTCATTTTGATTCCTTTTTGAACTGCAGACTTTCCAGGTGTGCGTTTAGAATCATTCAATTTCTGCAATGTGATTTTTAAAATGATAAACTATATTTTGGTCAAAATGTGATTAATAGGTTTTTCCTCTTTAAATATGATTAAATGATATATGCCTAGGGTAGCACATTTATGCAAGGCATAAGTGGCCACAATCTCTGCCTATTAAAAAAAGTCATACACACATTCATACAAATCATGTGGACATCATTGATGTGTTCAAGATGGCGCCGCTGAGTCCGGTCGCCGTCCAGGTCGCTCCGCTTAGATTGTGTTTTTATTTACTTTTTTACCTACTTTTGCTTTCTCTTTTTACACACATAACCTCTGCACTGATCACTTACGACAAAAGAACACTTTTGGACATTGGACACCGCTTCACTAACCTGTTTCAGGACACTTTNAATCTTGAATACTCTGTCACACCTTGGGCAGCTCTTTCATGTTGTGAATTGCTTTGTTAGCCATTGTAGAATGCTTCAAAAGCTGAGAACAGTGTTCTGGACAGATGTTTGAAGAATCTAGCTGTTTCTTTTACAAATAATCTCAATTAGAAACCACATGGCATGTCAGGAGGCAAAACCGTTGGAGCCAAGGCTATGTTCCTGGTTCTAACGATTCTCTGTGATTAAATAAAAGCTTGAATGTTTCATTATGTTTTCTATCACTGTCCTGCTGACTTTGAAAGGCTCCTGCTGAGCAAGCCAAGTTTTATGTAGATCTAAAAGAAGTCACGTTCGCTGAACATTTAGTTCTTTTAGTGTCCATCTCCCATGCTTTGATGCCTCTTCTTTCTTTTTCCTTCCTTTCTTCCTTCCTTCCTTCCTTCCTTCCGCCCTTCCGCTTTCTCGCTTTCTTTCTCCCTCTCTTCAGTGGCTCTTCTCTGTGAGCGCTGCTTTTATATGATATCAAGATATGTTCATCACTGTCAGGAAGTTGAGCCGTGTCAAGAGCCTGGAGGCCGTATTGAATGAAGGTGGAAGCTGTGGAGAGTGAAAGACATAGTGAGACTGGGGGAGAGTGTCTCTGCATGAAGGCATCAGACGAAGACTGATGGAAGCTGACAAACATTAAGGACCCTAGAGAGAAGGAGGGTGTATGGAGTAAGAAAAAAAAGAGAGAAGCCCTCTCGCTCTAAGTAAATAGGTGAAATTGAATGAGGACGCAAACTCAAATACACCCTCATATTCTCCCTGGAGAATCACAGTCTGAAGTGTGTTTGTCCTTTCACAGTCATCATGGCCTTTTCCCCTTCTATCACAGTAGAGCTGTTCTTCTTTTGTACTAGGCACTTTCAATGAATATTATACAAAATAAGGACTGAAGCTCTTAAAAAAAAATGTCTTCATCAACAAATCGTAAAACTAAATGTTACATAAGCTGTTTTATTTTCTCTCAACTTTTTTTTTGAAGTTAGACATTGTTACAACTCTGTTATCTAAATTTGAGAAATTTCACTAGCAAAATGTATTAATAAGCATTCAAATTAAACATAACATTTGGTTAGACTTTATTTTGGTGTCTTTGTTACACTGTAATTATGCATTTAAGTACTGAGTAATATTAAGTAACTACATGTACTTACTATAGGGTTAGGTTTTTTGGGTTTGGTTTAGGGTTAGTTGCATGTCATTATGCATAATTTATAGTTACTACTATAGTAACTACATGTAACATATGTAACAATGACACCGTAAAATAAAGTGTTAGAATGAGTAACGGGGTCACACATGAAGCTGTGTACAGTAAATAAATCTGTCGCTTAATAGCAGTTTGGGACCAAACTTTTATCTTTTTATTCTTACAATAAATTGGTTAACAGGCTTGAATTGTTCATCCTGACAAATGCGTCAGTATTACAATTTGAGTAAATTTAGAAGATTTAATGAGATTACATTTCTTATTATTATCATCAGTGTTGAAACCCCCTGTGCTAGTAAATATTTTTTTTGGAAACCATTATTTTTTTCACAATACTTTGAATGGAACATTCAAATAAAAGAACAGCATTTATTTGATATAGAAATCATTTGTAACATTATAAATGTTTTTACTATCACTTTTAATCCATTTAATGCATCCTTTATTTATAAAACTGTTAATTTCTTTCAAAACAAACAAAAAATATCTTACTGAACATTTAAACAGTAGTTTATCTATAAGATCTCACCGCAACAAACAGGATTTGTGCCTTTAATGCTTAGTGTTATTTCACCCAAAAATGGAAGAAAAAAAAATTTACTCGCCCTTGTCATTCCAAACCCTTAAGACTTTCATTCTTCTTCAAAACATAAATGAAGATATTTTTATTAATCTGAGCGATTTCTGTCCCTCCATTGACAGCTACGCAACTACTACTTTGACCCTTTAAAAAGTTCATAAAGAGAACATAAAACTACTACATATTTAATTGAGCGGTTTAGACCAAACTTTCTGAAGAGACATGATTGCTTTATGTGCTGGATTATTGATTGATGCACACATCCGTTATGATAAACAGAAGCTCAATCATGCTCGCTTGACGTGCGAGAGCCAATGCAGTTAATTCTCGTGAATTATGCAGCATGTTTGAGCTTCTATAGAGGTTTGCAAGAGGTTTGTTCTTGCATGTCAGGCTGGTTTGGTTGAGCTTCTGTTTATGTTTCTCTGATCAGTGTTTATATGTGAATAAAAGTTATTTAATCTGTTCGTCTCTTCAGAAAATGGACTAAACTGCTCAATTCATATGGATAATTTTTACGACCTCTTTACCCCTCTTAACTTTTTGAAGCGTCAAAGTTCTCAGATTTAATCAAAAAGATTTGTGTTCCGAAGATGAACAAATGGTTTTGGAACAACACGGGTGAGTAAGTGATTTTTGGGTGAACTAACCCTTTAAAAAACAAATTAACATCTACTTTAATTTGTACTCTTTTCATGATAGTATTGTCACTGTCTTCTGGTAAGAAGCTAAAGTACCAACTCTCCATTGAATGTTATAATACTCCATTATTACTCTGCAGTCGAATGGTTACAGAGCTAGTGAGCCTTCTACTTGCCATAAAAGAGAGGAATTGATTTTTACCTACAGTATAGCTTCACGTGACTCTCATCTGTGCAGCATGACACCATAGAATCGATATCTAGCCTTACTTACATGAAGACAAGGGTTTGGCGATCACATTGTTCTGCATTTATAGGCACCAATGGACTTGTACAATGTATCTCAATGTGTCTGTGTCAGTTTTAGCTTCTAGTTGATTATGAGGCAATGCAGTTGTCTTGTAAATCACAGGCCATGTAGTGCAAGTTTTGCCTCTGTCAACCTCTCTCATCATTACTGCTGAACAAACCCTTCTAACGGCCTAGAGGTGTTCACGTCAGAACCAGCCGAGTGCCTCCAGCTAGATGCTGCAGTTCTCCCATGAGGATGCAGTTTCTGGTATCAGGGTGTCGTCACTTATAATCCTCAATACACTGCTTTTGGAACACAGGAACTTGGAAGTTCTGGCACTTTTCCTCAGAATTTCTGGTTATTATTGGTTCATTGTTGAGAAATGGAAACAAGTATATTCATCAGTATTTTTTGCTCATGAGTTCATCTGAACCATTGCAAAGATCTCCAATAAGAGAAGAGAAAGAATCCAGAATGCATGTTATTGTGGATTACAGGAAAGCAAGGGCATTATATCGATGAGATACGAAAGCAAATGTGCACAGCTGGAGATACCATGTGAATTACAAGTCCTTATAAGACTAGTTGAGAGCATGTATGCACTTGGATCTAAAAATCTGCGGCACTTTCAATCTTACACTCGACTCCATGAAAAATAAAGGAGGCGTACACAGGAGAACAGAATCAAAGATTGAGGAACAAAGAGTCTGCGTGAATGGAACACAGCACCTCACAACCTAAGAGGCATTACTTAATGCTTTTTCAAAGTTATGGTTAGCGGCACTGGCAGCTGAGGCCTGTTATGAATGAGAAATCTCGCTACTGATGAAGAGAGAGCTACTAATACTGAGAGTGTATATACCCTGGGGGTACCCGGGAGGACCGAGGGAGCTGACAGCTCGAACCTCCAACAGAAAAGCTCCTGTCAAGACTCCCACACTCGCCCTGTCCCGATGGGAAGAGTGGTGGGCCTTGAAAAGAGTGGGAAGGGAAGCAATGAAGGAGAGAGCAGGCAGAGGTTACTGGGTGTTTCGTTGCTGGCAGGGGGGATAAGAGAAGGGGTGGTTGGAAAGTCACGGAGGTGGTGCTCTTCTGAGAGCTACGTCTTTTTCATGCATGTTCACGAGAGAGTCAAGTTCCGACAAAAGGGTGAACTTTTACCTGATGTATGATGTAGGCGTAGCGTAAGCTTAGACGAGCATTGACAAATGCGGAAGCTCAGAGAGCAAAACAAAATGAGAAGTTTTAAAGAAAAATCTGAGGATTTTGACATGAGAAGGGGTCTCATGTCATCATGGGTGAATAATTCCTTTAAGGATTCTCAATAGCAACTTGTGTGCATGTTGCTTCAAGAGAGCAACCATACATTTATTTATGAATTTATGAATTTATAATAATTTCATTGTTTAATCATATCATTATCTATTAATTTTTATTATTTTAATTATTTCACTTATTTTCCTTGCTCTTGCAATGGTTGCTGTTGATTGATTGTGTGGTTTCAAGGATATTTGACTTTATGAATAAGCAATAAGAGTGTCTCTATTCAAGGTGTTTCACAGGACTATGATGTAAAGCAATAATTTTCCAATGCTTTTGCTTTAATATAACAACACTTGTTGGATGTGTGCTGGTCAGACGAAGTACAGTATGGAACAAAGTCTGGATAAAGTAGGGATGAAGTTCAGTCTAAGTTTGAGAATTATTATGCAGCTCATTTAATAGATTATTCAATAAACCCTGCTTACTTTTATCATCACTTTGTCTCCTGCTTCCTGCTATTTCTCGGCTTCCTCTGTCAACCTCTCAAGATGATAGAAAACTTTGAGTTATTACAGTTTTCGGTACCAGACAAAATATAGTTTTGTTAACTGATTTTGGATATTAGACAATACTCTTTTGACAGTTTTGGATAACAGACAAAACGGTCATCTTCTGACTGGATTTTATAACAGATGGATGGATGTTTGATCTAACATTTTTGGTCAGTAGGATATCGGCACAATTTAACATTACCAACAATTTTTTGTGAAACAATATTAAATACTTTTTTCCTAACATATTTTCATTTTCTTTCTCTCTCTCTCTCTCTCTCTCTCTCTCTCTCTCTNCAACAGTGTTAACGTAGCCCAATTACGCAGGAAAACCATTAGAGTTGATTAATTTTTGAGTGAAGTTTAATTGTATTTTAGAAAATATTCTTTTAGTGAACTCAAATGAAATAAGTTCACAGTACTCATAATGATTGATTTCTTAACTTAAATAATTGATGCCATCAGTTTCCAAATTTCTTCCAAATATCAAAATCAGTTTGTCAGAATATCTTATTTGTGTTCTGCAGAAGAAAGTAAGTCATACAGGTTTGGAATGACATGAGGGTCAGTAAAAGATGACAGAATTGTAATTTTTGGCAGGACTATCCTTTCAAGAACTTCATCTTTAAGAGAACTGTACAGTATCTAGCCCTCTCTGTGAATACTGTAAATGTGAACCATCATGTGTTTTGTGGTGGAAACCCATAGTATAGTAGGTTAGAGTTTAGCTTTCAAAGGACTGAAGTTGCTTAGGCTGCAGGTATTTTTTTGTGTGTGTGTTGCTTGCGTGTATTGCACTAGCTATCGTCTTGTCAAGACTCTCAGGGGGGAGAGAGAGAGAGAGAAGGGAGAGCTCAGCTGCTGCAGCTGCAGTGGAGTCATCACCGCCAGAGAGAGAACAGGCCAGCTCTGTCTGCATCACTGCTCCTGCATGCATGATCGGCTAACCACCTATGTGCCAATCAGTAGGTTTTAATTGGGTAAAGGAGGGCAGAATGTCGCCTGTAGCAATCATACGGAACCGTTCCATCATCTCCTCCACCACCTCCTCCCCGTGCTGCCCACATCGTCTTTCATGCATTGGGAGTTGCGTGCTCTTCATGGAGTTTGTAAAGACATTTATGCACTCTGGGGGTGCTTTTGAAATAAAAAGCATGCTCATGATTTTAGACACCAGGCACTGACAACAAAAGTGCCCGTAAAAATGAGACCATGCGATTAGTACATGCTGTTCCTGACTGGAACTAGATATCACATCTGTGTGAAGTCGTGCTTTTCTCTGGCAGTTTTTTTTTTAGTCTGCTATGTCTTATGACAATAATTTTTTTCCTCTATGATTATACATTTTTTCTTTAGTTTTTTCCATCTTTTATTATGCCAATGAAATGAGGGAGGACCTCATCATAGATTCCTGGTGTGTGTAGCTCTGTTCCATACTCTAGTGAGCTATACTGTATCTATGGATCCTACTGGAAAAAACTTACTTAAACCAGCCTAAGCTGGTCTTAACTGGTCTCTCTGCCCAATCAGGCTGGTCTGTTGGCTTTAGAGGGGATTGGGCAGCTAAACCCCAGCTTCTCAGATTGTTTTTATTTATTTTAACTTTAAATTTTTATGACTTAATAGCTTTTCATTAAACTCACAAACACCCTGCTGTTCCATCATAAACCCCAGTCTGGAGCTGAAACTTTAAGCATTAGACAAGGCTCTTTAGCTCTTTATATGAGTAGCGCTATTTGTTTGGCTTTAATGAATGGCTTTAAAACAGACTTGCAATTTGATATAGATGTTAACTTTGAAGGTAGCAGCTAATGTAGACGGTAGTAAGTGAAGCAGCTTGTTAGGTTTTAGAAAAGAGCTGGTATTGATTTAACACACATACTATTGATTCCATAAACTTGCACTGATGTATGCATATATTCCATATATGCATCGGCTATAACCTGAGCTTTAAGAACCATTTGCAATATTTATTGTAACAAAGCGCATAACACACAAACCAGGCAGACAGGAAACCTCCCCCAACTGCGCCACTGTCCTCTTTTTTTTTTTTTTTTTTGGTACACACCTTCACCCCTGCCTCTTTCCTTTCATCTTCGTCCTGTTTTCCTCCTCTTTTGCCGTCTGTTTTATAACGTGGTCTGTATTGGGCTTTACACAGCAGAAAGGAAGAAATATAACCGGAAATTACAAGCTTCATCTTGAAGCCTTGGCTCATATAACACAGTACTTTTTGAGGTCTTGCAGATTAACAGACCTTGTTGTTGTTGTTTTTGTTTATTATCTGCAATTAAATCTCCGGTTAAGTTAGATGAGCTAGAGTTAGTACATTGGAGACATTAAGCTGATCATCCTATCTGACATTTTAATAATTTTTTGGGCCTGTCAACTGCAGCACTCTTGTTTTTTGGTTCTTTTGCCATATGGCTTTTTATTCTAGCTTCTCTTAAGCAATTAACCTTGGAGCTATCATATCAGATTGATCTCAATTAGAGCTTCATTACAGCTTCATTCCACAATACAGAATATCATTTTTACATAACAGCTTTTTATTCTTTTTATGTTTCTGCAAAAAAGGCTGAACAGACAAGAACAATAATGACTATTCAGACCACTGTTGAATGACAGTTCCTCCGTTTTTAACACCAATGTGTTGAAGTGTTCTGTGAGTCCCCCTTCTTCCATCTTTTCAATTCATTGAAAAACATAACCACCAGAAAAAATTAAAAGAGTGAAGAGAAACTTTACAGCTTTTTTATAAACATTCCCTCATTAGAAGTCCCAGACATGTTGTGCTTCTTTGCAACGGTGTATTTCAACAGATAATGCGTTCTCTCTTTGGGTTTGAATTGTTATTGTTTTTTTGTGATATTTACCCCTTAGTTTTTCAGCTCCTCATTAGCATTCAAATAGTGTTTCTTCTGCATAAAGTCGAGGCTGATTTATTCAATAATTTATTAATTGGTTAATTAATCTTGTTGAAACAGACGGTTTAGGTTGTAATCCCCCATGCCTTGGGCCTGTCGTAAAAAAAGCAAGCCTGTCCTTGAATCTAATTTCTTCAAATCCTACTTGTCATTCTTTGTCTTCACATAATTTGATTTTGAGCCTTGTTGTGGCTCAGAATAATAGCGGTCATCAAATAATAGCCATTCCTTTGTGTCAGGAGCATTACTTCTCATCAATCTTGCCCTCCCCTGATAATGTTTTTTTATCAATTTTTTTTTATTGTTCTTTCTTTTGTGACTACATTTGTTTGTATCAGCCTTTCTTAGGTGTCACTTCCCCTGCCTAAATTCGAATCTTTCTTTCACACTCTACACCACACTTTCCTCCAGGTCTCTTGGATTGACGGTTATGCTACTGTTTGAGTCTGAAGTCGAGTTGGAGTTGGAGGAGTTGTTAGA
This sequence comes from Anabarilius grahami, assembly GCA_003731715.1. Classification (NCBI taxonomy): domain Eukaryota; kingdom Metazoa; phylum Chordata; class Actinopteri; order Cypriniformes; family Xenocyprididae; genus Anabarilius; species Anabarilius grahami. The sequence goes on from RJVU01035392.1 coordinate 11,451,314, forward strand.
AGTGAAGGCATGTAGATAGTTGTGCGTTAGGCCATTGCCATACTGCTCGCTGCTACCCGTGCTGGATGTGCTGGTTGTGGAGGCACAGTGTACAAGCATGCCATGTAGCGACTGGCTACGGCGGGTCCAGATGACGCTCAGCCGCTTGGCGTAGCTGTAACACCTGGTGGTGGTGATTTCACCCGCATCAAAAGAGCAGCTACGCTTGGTTTTCAGTGCCTGTTTCAAGTCTGAGCCTCCTTCCTTTCCGTCATCTCCATCTTGTGTCAATGCAATCGAGGCCAAGACCTGTCTGTCCATGTCTCTGTCTTTCTCCAGAGACTTCCGCAACTTGAGCCTACCTGCTCGTTTTTGTGTCGGCATGGGCAGTGTGTTACTTGGGGAGTAGAAGAGAGTCAGTCTCTCACTTTCTGGTGTGAGAGGACTAAAACATTTTTCCCTCACAGCCCCGTCACCCCTATCGCGTGTGCCATGGTGTGGCTCCGGGCTCTGTTTAGGTTTTGGGAGAGAAATGGGCTTGTGTTTGTCTTTTGTTCTTTGGGCCAAGACTCCATTTGGCAACGCCACCATTATCGTACTGTTGTTTCCGTTCGTCTGGGCGTAAACATCCACCCCTTTGGCCGGCAAGAACTTGCCGGGCCTTTTGGCATCATCCCGACACTCTCCGCATACGCGATGGCGCACCATCATGGCCACGGTGAAGACCAGAAGGGTTACTACCACCACGCCACCCACCATGACTGTCAGCGTGCCGCCGAGGAAGTGAGCGTGCAGAGAACGGCATTCTGGATAATCCTCTTTAGTGCTGAACTGGATGCAGCCCAGCACCTTTGTAGTAGCCAGGGAGGAGATGCCATCATCAAATATGGCCAAGACACACAGGCTGTAGTCTGCTCCTGACACCAAGTTTTTCAGCAGGAAATTATTATTGGTTGGAGGCAGAATTCTGTAACCAAATAGAAAAAGAAGAGAACATTTATGAGAAATTAAATGATATATTGAGGAGAAATGCAGCTAGAACTACATCAAGCACAATAAGGTGAGCTTGATAGATTTAGAAGCTCAGTTTTGCAGTGAAAATGGCTTAGATCAATACCCTGCTATGAAGGGGATTCAAGAAATTAGAAAATTAAGAAGAATCTACAGATGTTGTGGTTGCAGCAGTCTGACAAGAAATTAAGCATTTTTACGTTAAAGCTGAGAGGGTGCTGACATGCTTCTTGCCCGAAGGAATCCTGCCCACACTAGTCTTTACAATCTGCCTTATCTGGCAGAAACTGTGTCTTTTCAGTACTCTTTAATAGACATAATTGACTGTGTCCACTGCATTTGCTTTGGCTGCTTGGTATATGTGTCTGTAATGAAAATGCTTTGAATGGCTACACGTGATTCAAGTCCTTTGATTTACTTTGAGAGGCAATTCGCGTTTACTGCAGAAGGACCTTGAACAATTTTAATTTCGTTTGCTCTGGTTTCAATAAGCTATTTGCCTCCTTCCTTTTCAGATTCAATAATCTTTTTTTCAGATTTGTCAGTTTTATAAATGTATTTATTTTTCACTACACCATATCTTCCTTGAGTATCAACCTCAGTAAAAAGGATTGTAGTGTTTTTGTGCTGCACTGTAAAGAATCAAAGACCGTGTTCACATTCAAGTTGACTTGTCTTATTTTTGAGATCAGTGTGTTACTGCATGTCAATGAGACATTTGCATGCTTATCTGCATATAGAATTTCAGAAATCTTATGGATCATTTGAATTACAACTTCACAGGATCTTAATGATATGCTGTTAATAAAGCCCTTGATTTTCAGTCGTCTTGGGCAATGATTTAAAAAAAGAATTTAAATAAAAATTATCCCATTATTTCTATAGAATGGTTTGCATTTTGAGACCAGTTCAGGTCAAACGTATGCTAGGGATTTTTTTTTAACCTGAACTATTTTCTTATTCTTATATTTAAAGGGCTATGAGTGTTGAACATCATAGATGACAATGTTACCATCCATGAGTTTTAATTGTAGGAAAAAACTAGTTAATTGTAAGCTTTTTTGCACTATTTTCATCTTCCAGGATTCTTATTAGATTCGTCTTAACTTCACGTCCTGTGACGTTGACACTTTCTTGTTACTATAGTACATTGAGACTGTGTGTCCTTATCCTATGAGAAGACCCCTCGCTTAGTTATTCATGGTAGTATGCATTGATTTCCTAATGACAGGTGCTTCAAACAGTGAGATCGCAGACAGTAAGTGAGAGATGCATTAATGGGTCGAAATGAGTGTTTGTTTTTGCTTTGTAAGTGTTTCTGCATTGCATAAATTCTTTCATAGACCCTGAGTCTTTGACACAAAAGCGATTCATCCACACTGTGAGTGACTGGTTTTATGGCCCTACTACCATTTAAAATTATGGCGTATCCAAATTATGCCTCCAAAGTTGCGCAATACGTTCATATATACATTTTAGATGCAAAGTACAAATGCAAACGGCTGTGCATTAATTTTTGCCTTAAAGATTATTACAGTATAGCTGTCACAGGATATGTATGGATTTGTGTAATTTACGGTGAGCTTACAAAGCCATGTATAATATATGTATATTGAGTTGCATATAATAGTAAATTGCAGCATGTATTTGTGGGAAGCTTTGATGCTTTTAACTCAATGAGAGCAAAATAAAATGAGAAGACGTTGCTGTGTTGTTGGTCCCCTCCCCCCCACTCTGCAGCTTACCACACCCACTTTTGTATCACATTTCAAACCTGTGATGAGAACTGACTGGTGCTAAAACAGGGTGTTTCAAGACCCTTTAAGGTAAAGTATGTAGTTTCTGCGACACTTTGTGGCACCTAGCGGAGTTACAAAAATAAAGCATATTTTTAAACAACCTTGCAAATGTCCCTTTCACATGCCGCGCCTCCCTCAACACTACCATCACAAACATCTCGTTTATAATAAACCCATCCAACATATCTGCACCTGGCACATTTTTTTACATGAATAGCCACAGCTGATTGAGGCAGTCTAAACTGGACACATCAAAGTAAACATTATAAACTGGTACATTTGTCTTTCTGAATGGGCATGATGATGCTGTATAGTATAGAAGCGTTCATTGCAGCATTAAAAGCAAATACCCCATTTGTTTTGATGCGTTATGAATTTCTATTCCCATACTTCACCTTTAAAAAATGTTCTAAGGTTAATACAAGCTCTGTCGACAGCATTTGTGGCATTATGTTAACTACCACCAAAATTTTGAACATTTTTAAATGTTTATTTTTATTCTTTCTTTCTTTTGTTTGGATTTTTCTCTTCCTAAAACGTAATCATGTATCTTTGCACATATCACGGTAAAGTTATCAGCTTTACATGGACCGGAATTGGAAATATTGGATATAACTTTGCATGTTGACACACACAATGTAGTGCCTTGCTGTAACCATGAATTTTGCTTTAAAAAAAAAAAAAAAAACCTTAGAAACAAAATTTGTTTTCTGTGGTTATTGACATTATGCCACAAATGTTGTCGATAGAGCTTAACTTGTATTAAATGTGGAGCGTTCCTTGAATGCACAAAAATAACTAGGAAAAAGTCTGTCTCTGTAGTTTAACGATGCACTCAAGGTGGCCAGTAAATGTGTAATCTCTGTCTTCTGGCCTAGTGTGGCTTACTGTGTTTACTCTTACTGATTCCTGCATGTTGATGGGAATAGCTGTAGTAACAGGTCCATTATGAAGATGCCTGGCCTCCCACTCATCCACTTCTCTGCCTGCCATCACTCAGCAACTGCTGCTACTTCTGCTACCTCTTTAGTCCATCCTCCTTTATCTATATATATATTTCTCTCCTTGTCACACAAACATGCCCCTCACTTTCACCATGCATTATTGATCCCAATCTCTGGCAATCCCACTTCTCCTTCCTTTTGTTAAGCCTCCCAAGATATGTCCCTTACCATACCATGTTCTTTGTGTACATGTGCAATGAATATGTTGCATTTGTAAGCTCCCTTTAGAGTTATTGAGTTTTTATCGCTAAAGAGCTCTAGGAAGGTTGCAAAGGGAAAGGAAAAGGTAATGAGAGGAGAGAGTGAGATAAACAAATTAGATCATAAAATGAAGGCTACCATGGAGGAATTTTCTTTTTTATGTGTGGAGTAGGTTTATGTGTTTGTCTATCCGGATACTGCTGCACAGCATACAAAAAGTAATACAAAACATCCGTATCCGTGATCAGTAGCTGAAACAATACCCAGATGATCATGTACTGCATCTGCTAAGATTCTGAGGTGTGCAAAAGTGGACACTTCATTATCTCTCGAGAGAACAGGAGCTGAGGCAGCGTCAGATTCAAAAGATAAAAATTAGTTGGCTTTTTTTTTAAAGTGCAAGTAGTGCTTGTACCAAGAAAGTTTCTTCTGATTAAGTTTTACGTGTTTAACAATGGCCAAATAAGTATTGTTTTTTGTTCGTTGTTAGTGTGTCACAGGTCAAAGAAGACAAGGAACACAGGACAATATAGCAGATGTAGTATGTCTGGAAATGTATTTATTCTACAAACCTGCATGCCAAAAGACTATCAAATGTTGACCATCGAATGTTGAGAAGTTCTTCTCTAAATTTAGTACAAACTATAAATTGTTCATTGTCCATGAATTTGGACACTACTACTGTGGAACTACTGTGACTCCTCCCAGCTGTCTAAGAAGAGTTGGTGTAAGCAACTCCCACAGCACTTCCCTTGTGACCTTCCCCATCTCTCTATCCCTTTCTCCCTCCATTTAGATCCATTTCACTCTTTCTGATTTAATGTGTCACCATCTTCAAATGTGTAGGTTTTGCCCTTTTAAAGGGTCCATCCTGTTTTCCTCAGAGTCAGCAGGTCCTCTCACTCCACTGCTCTGCTTTCTTTACCCCCCGGCTATAAATAGCTTACTGTATCTCTCTTAGCCTCATGGCTCAACTTGAATCTTCCATCCACTTTGGGGCTGTGACTGTTTCCTTTGGCCTTATCCTTTTATCAATATCTGAAGACTATAATCCATGAACATGAGCACCAAGGGTGCTTACATGCGTTCACTTGAAACACATGAAAACCAACCTCTGAAAACCAGAACATAATTTTCTTCTTTTGTCAAAAGTGCTGCCACAATACAAAAAAGGTCTTGCTGCAAGATCAAGAAACATGACATCCTTACCTATAAACAAGTGCGTCATCAGCAGTGCTATTGTACTGGATCTGATACATCCACACCAAGAAAGGCGTTGAAGATCGACCCATTTTCCAGCGAATCTGAGCGGAATTGGATGTCACGCCTAGAACTCCTACCAGGGTTTCTGTTCCTCCGTTACTGCTTCCGCTTCCTCTTTCTCCAGTATCTCCCTTGCCTCCAGTGACATTCCGTACAGTGACCACACCAGTCCCTGCCCCTTCAACCCCTCCCCGCCCACTGCTAATATCAGAGGATCCAGGGTCTCTATGGTTAATAAGGGATATTGTACTATTCCCCCTATGGGGAAGAGGGATGATCTTCAGTTCTACCAGAGCTGTAGATTCCCCTGCAGCATTGATGGCAATGCATGTATAGGTGCCATCATCTCTGGCACGGGTCACCAAAAAATCCAGGGTCCCGTTGTAATATGAACGAATGCGACTGGAGTTGGCCACAATACGGTCATCTGGTGACACCCAATGAATAACTGGCTCAGGGTCACCAATGGCTCTACATTTAAGTGTGGCTCTTTGGCCCTCCAACACCCACAGCTTGTTGGTATTACGGGTGATCAGTGGTGGCTCACATGTGAACTCTTCCTCTGGGATGGACCAGAAGTAGCGACCCGCCAGATGAGCAGGTGTGGCACACGTCTCCATGTCATCTTCCCGAATCAGTCGTCGTAGCCACAACAGCTCACAGTTGCAGTGCAGGGGATTCCCCCCAAAATTAAGGCTCGTGATGGAATTGTATGGTGTTGGACTGACAACCCCAATCTGGGATCTGGAAAACAGTGGGTCAGGGGGAAGAGTCTGCAATCTGTTTGAGGTCATATCCAGTCGAGACAGTTTGAAGAGCTCACTGAAAGAACCCTCAGCAATCTGGTCTATTAGATTGTGATCTAGATTTAAGGTGTGCAGGCTAGCCATATTCTGTATAGATTCCCAAGGAACCCTGCGAAGGTTGTTGTAGGAAAGGTCCAGATCTTCCAGAGTCAGTAGGAAGTCATCGAAAGCATCCACTGAAACATCTGTGAGCTGATTGTTGTTGATGATGAGATGCTGAAGGTTAACAAGACCTGTCAGATCCTGAGGTCCCACCATTGTGAGACGGTTGGTGTCCAGGTGAAGTGAACGCAGACTCTCCAGATCAGCAAAAGCCAGTGGTTTTAGAGCATGAATGGTGTTGCGTGACAATGTCAGGTCAACAAGTCCTGTCATATTCGCAAAGTCTGCACCTCCCACCTCCAGGATGTAGTTGTCAGCAAGACGGAGTTCCACAGTGCGCCGGTCAATGTTTGGTGGCACGAAAAGCAGACCTTTATTCACACAAAGTGTGCTTAGAGACTCAGATAAGTTCCGACACACACAGTGGATGGGGCAGATGGACACCATGCCCCATGTCTCCCCTGCCAACACACCTTGTCCGCTCTGCAGCAATACAAAGCTTAGGAGACCCAGCCAGAAAATTGTTGATTGTAGCATGGGACAGGGGCGGACACTTATTGTGCTATTGAAAGAGTTAGATGAAGCAGGATATCTCCTTGACTGGATCCATTTTGAATTACCCTGTTCTTGCAACAGATTGGTTCCTCTAGATGAACTCCCTGGTTCTGTGTGTGGCATGGTAACCAGTTTGTCCACAGACCTGTGCAAAGAGAACAAACATTAGTGGCTTCAACTCATAACTTGAACTGGGAAAAAAAAAAAAAAAAAGAGTACTTTCTCTAGGGACTGCTTTTCCATTCACTAATCCCCTGCACAAATGCGGTTCTCCATTAATTGCCAATGATACTGGGTGTTATGTCTAGTCGCTTATCCAGTATAAGCTCACGTCATCCATAAGTGTATCAAAGAGGAGCTAATCGTGAGCCAATCTACGATTGTCAATGTCCATTGGTTCAGATTAATGATCTACCTGGAATCCTTTGTCAGTTGTTTGGATCTTAAGGCATTTATCATGTGCCCAGCAAGAACCTTAAATTTTTACCCTGTTTTGTGAGCGAAAGATAGACTCGATTTGGCTGCCAGGGACAAGCCCCAAGATGATCAGTCACATTCTAAGTGATGAATGCCTTGGCTGTCTTCTCATCGCAGATGTGAGATTATGTGGCTGTTGTTGTGGCTGTGTGTGCAGACAAAGTGTATCTATTTACCCAAGTCTTATGTCCTTCTGTTTGTTCCCCTCTCTGCTGCTCCCTGCTCTTCTAAAGGGGTCTGATTACTCCATTAACCTGCTACATAACTGTCTGTGTGTGTCTGCTCTGTCGCACACTTGGACAAAGAATTCAACCAGTGAAAGGACAGGAGGGAGCGACACAAGCTGCAACGAGTGTGTAAATGAAGTTTAATTGCTTTTACAAGAGTGAAAACCTATGTTATCTAATGAACTATTGTTCCTGAGCGTGCAAATGCTTGACTTAGTTTAATTAATCCATCAGTCACCATCAACAAATATGTGTTATGCTGCCATGGTGTTATGCCACTGCTTCTATTTGTTGTTTACATGATTTTGGCCTGTTCATTTCAGTCTTACATAATGGTTCCAGTGTCACACTCACAAAGCAGTTTTAAACAAGAGTGTATGTGCAAGTGAGAAAGAGTGAGATGAAGAGATAAGATGGGGCAGCATAGAGAGTACAGTTATATTCTATAAATAACCATGTGCAATTGGCTCAAAGCTGTATGTGTGCAAATTTCTTATACAGAATGAATACCCAGTGGAATTTTTAGATTCATTGTGCTGAATCTGTAGTTACACATTGTAAATATCCTGCAAACAATTGACAAACCTCATGAGGTCCTACCTGCCAGCAGGAGGTTAGTTTGTGCATGGAGGGAAAGGATAAAGTGACAAACAAAAAATGCTGTAATTTTCATACCTGTTGTGTCTGTTTCATCAAGATTTAAAATGGTTTCCAATCTTTTCAGTTCTTTTATAGACAAACTGACCAGCTAGTCCCATTATTGCTTCAGATGAAAATCCAGAAGTAAAACACTGTAAACGCTGTGGAAATATTCAGTTGTTCTGTGGGTCATTTCATTCCTCATGGTTAATGACCAAAAATCATGATGATTTAAATTTGATCTGTGGTCAAATGGATGAATTACTGTCACATCATGACTGCCTTGCCGTTCTTTTCTTCGCCATGAGTCACTCTGCCCCGTTTCCATAATCTTCTGTGAACCTCAGTTAAAAGGAAGTTGGTATGTCTGGATAATTTTTTTTCTTGATTTTCATTATTTTCTGTTTCTGGAAATTTCCAGATTGTCCTTCACTTCACAGCATTTTTTAAATTATGAATCCAGTGAATTTGAATCCAGTTTTTATTCAATCTTCTATTTGCAAAGGTGCTTCCAGTAGCAAGTGCGTCCAATCCATTGAATCTCAGGGTAAACTGCCAAAAGAAACACAAATCCCTCTTAATAAATATTTAACCAGTATTAAAAGCTCCCATTCTTTTTTTTAAAAAGCTCACATCAGTTTCCTTTTTTTCTCTCATTTCTCTTGCATAGACTTTTAGCTCAGATGCCACATCTTAAAGTGGAAAGCAGATTGTGTATCATTCATGTCTGTTTGCTGATGTCGGCGTCTTAACACTATTGAGGGATCCTAAATTAATTGATTCTTCCTGTAAACTGGCGCATTAAAGCAAATAATCCAATTAGACCTGCTTTCAAGCAGACCCTGTGGGTCTGACTGAGCCAAATTTGTCTATGTATGTGTGTGCACGCACTCTTGTCTAGATGGACTTGAGGTCCATACACTCATTTACACTGTACAATTCCCTCATTATTTTCTCTCTAATTAACCCTGAAATGTTAGTCTTTCTACTCTGTCTTAACTATATCCAAATCTGTCTCCACTCCTTCTCAGCCTTTCCTAAATACCTAAAGTGTAAAGGTAAACGTATACCAACCTTTTTTTATTTCCAAATTTCTGCTTATGTCCATCCGAGAGAACTGCTGCCCTTTCCAGGGGTCCCTTTCCCTCTACATCTCAGGTTTCTCCAAGAGGGATTTTAGGTAGCATCCTCATCCCTCGTTTCTTTCCCGACAGCTTCTTTTGTTTTTACTTTTGCAAACGGTCCCAGTAAACCCTGCCCACAAAGTACGCAACCATTACCTACAGCCGTGAAGAACCTTTATATAATCGTGCTGTTGAGTCCCAGCTGATGTCGCTTATTGCCATCAATCAATGCCTTGTTTTGCTTTTTCAGTCCTGCTCTGTATTCTTGAACTGTGTGAGTCTGTGATTTGTTGGTTTCGATGCAGGGAGCAAGCCGATGTGAGTGCGAGCGTTTGCGACTGCAATGTGTCTGCTACAGCA
>RJVU01035392.1:11460926-11516097 GCA_003731715.1 Anabarilius grahami
GACGGAGGGGAGAGTGGTAGAGCCTGAAGCAGTCTTGGCTCTCGGTATGAAGGGAGAGACAAAATGCAAGGGTAAAAATGGCAGAATGAGAGTGCATTGGCAGACTGGGGTGTGGGGTTGGATGTGCAGAGGAATTGCCCAAAGCTCTGTCCCTCTGACAGTACATTTTTAACAGCAGGGCATCACTGGTGAGCAGACACGTTGAGAACTTTGTCACAAATGCACTCATAGAGTCGATTTTCACCTTATGTAAATGCCAATTCATTAGATATCATTAAAACGGATACTGAAAGAGCAGCTGATTTTGAGAGATCTGTTTTTAGAGATGTGGGTAACTCTGAATTCTAGTGGTGATTCTGATGCCTTTGACAGGATATGACATGGTTCCATTCCATCCCCAAAACTGTATAGTTGACTATCAAAAAAAAAAATCATAGTATGATATAAAAACACTAAAAACATGAAATGGATAAATGGATAAACTTCCAAATATCAATAAAACAGTAACAGCTTTCACAATAATTTGTTTTTTAACATTAGTTAATGCAGTAGTATTATGAACTATTAATGGGCAAGTTTTATCATTCTAAGTTAGTCAATTAAAAATACACTATGCACTTTGTTGTTAATCCATGTTTATTCATAATACATGAACTAATATTAATGTATACAGCTTGAAATGTTAAAACTGTTTTAGTCTGCACTACTGTTTAAAAGTTTGAGGTTGGTAAGATTTCTTTGTTTTTGAAAGAAGCCTCTTATCCTTAGGCTGCATTTATTTGATCCAAAAATACAGTAAAACAGTAATATTGTATATATTTTAAGATACAATTTATTCCTGTGATGGCCCAGCTGAATTTTCAGCAGCCATTATTCTGTAGTATCACATGATCCTTTAGAAATCATCCTATTATGCGTTTTAATTTTTGTGTGGAAACCATGATACATTTTTTTTCAGGATACTTTGGTGAATAGAACGTTCAAAAGAACAACACTTATTTTAAATAGAAATATTTTGTAACATTATAAATGTCTTTACTGTCACTTTTTATCAATCCTTGCTGGATAAAACTATTAATTTCCTAAAAAGAAAAAAAAAATCCAACTGACCCCAGACTTATGAATGGTAGTGTATGAAAGAATAAACATTAACCATGATTAATAAATGCTGTAGTGTTAGCCTAAAAGTGTTAGCCTAAAGTGAATGTCTTGGCCCAGTGGTATGACTATTGTTGTTGATGCAAGCGGTCAGGGGTTCAAAATAGAGGTCTTCACAGGTCCACTTGGATCCAAAAAACCTGAGGTCGGACCCGATCCAAAACTTTGACAAGTGCCTCGGACACGGGTCAGGTTAAGTATAAGTGGCCTCGGGTCTCGGGTAATTTAAAATAAATGTGCTTTTTACGACTGGACTGGAGAAGACCCAAATTCTTTTAAACTATGTTAGGCATTTAACAAAATGTTATTTAAAACAATTCTATGATAACGTTATCTCACGTTTTCTAAGTTCTCTCTGAATCCGCGCTTCTACGTCCAATGGACTGTACTATACACACGGTTGCTTCCGCATTTAGACTTAGTTGCTCCATTTTTGCCTACCGTTTCAACGACTGCTGTCAGCATGGATTTAAATAAACTTTCAATGTGTCTGTCTCGGGTTGGGTTTTCTTTTTTTTAAAATTATTTATGCACGTTGGGTTCGGGTAAGAAGTGGTTCGGGTCGATTCGGGTTGGGTACAGATTTTAGGACCCGAGAAGACCTCTAGTTCAAAACCCCACTGTCTGTACTAAATCATGATAGAGCTGTTCTTATAAGCTGAGCTGTATAATCATCTTATGAGAGTGAGGCTTATACAGTCTTACACAGCCAGCAAAGTTGAGAAGTAGAGAAAGATGTTCTGTCCAAGTTATACTTTTTCTCAGTTTCTCATGTTCTATCTATGATTCCCATATCCTTTGTTTTTCTGGGCTCTGTGATTTTAGGTGAGCGTGAGTCACTCACAGTCTTTATGCGGGTCTATATATAGAGGCCCAGGCACAGCTAAGCGGACCGCACGCAACATTGCCAGCGGCCCGCTGGAGCTCAGCTCCACACACTTGGAGCATGTAACTGGTGGGCTCAGAGTCTGCTAAACCTCACTGTGGCTGACGAATCAGACTCAAGATTTGGCTGGCGAGCCAGAATCAGTCTTGGTTCAGTTAAATCATGTCTCTGACTATGACAAATCATGAATAATACATTTAAGTACCATAAGACAATGATGAATGATTCATGTGTGTACGTTGCACCTGCATAAAGAAAGAGACCACAACTAATTGCTGTGAAAGAGTGATTCCCAAGCAGAAGTACATACACCCCAGGGGAAACTTAACCCTCTGGGGTCTGAGGCTGATTTGGGGTCCTGGAGAAGTTTTGACATTCCCTGACATTTGTACTTTTTTCAGTTGTTTTAACATATTAATGGCAAAAGTGTAATTATACTGTATTCTGCAGAAACTAGGCTACAATAATATGTGAGCAACAAGTATGTACATCTTTGTATTTTTGAGAGAATTGCGTATATGCGTGGTTTAAAAAAAAAAAAAAAGTCACTGAAATAAGGCCTCAAAATATATAAAAAAACATTTTCACAAGACTTTTGGGAACTGTATATTTTAGTCTAGAGTTTTTGCTTCAAAATGATGTGGCAATTATCCTGCCTACTCGGACGCATAAAACAATGTATTGATTTTAAATTTCTAAGATATTTTTTGTTTACACAGGCCATATGCGAAGAGCCATGAATCTTAATGAATAATGCTGTGATTCACACGAGGAGATTAAGACCCTGCCCCAATGAGCCGCATAAAGAGCCATTCAGTGAGGAATGTGACTGAGTGAACTAAGAAAGAATTCAATGACAAAAGAAATATATAATTTGTTTGAAGTTTATTTAAAATATTAACTATATAAATGAGAGTCAAAGAAACATTTTGAGTACACAGTTATAACTGGAAATAAACCCTGTTCATAGATATAAGTGAACATCACATACCTGGCTTTTGGTGTTTCTGCACTGGTGGAAAAAAAAAGTCAGTCAGTGATCTCTGTATCATATTCATGCAGTCCAATATGGGCAAAGATCTGGTCACTATGATTCTCAAATCTGTGAGATAAAAGAAAAGAAATAAACCTCTGTGAGCATGCTGATATCAGGATCATATCAGCTATTATATTAACGTTAATATAATGTCCAATCTTAACAGAAAACATGATTTTTTGTGATCTCATGCATGCACGTATTATTGCACGTAATGTGAAGAAAATTGTGTGTATTCCTATATTTTTAATTACAGTACCGGTCAAAAGATTTGACGCATTACTATTTATAATGTTTTTGAAAGAAGTCTCATGCTCATCAAGTCTGCATTTATTTAAAAAACAATACAGAAAAAAACAACAGTACTGTGAAATATTATTACAATTTAAAATAATAGTTTTTGAACTAAATTGTCAAATACAATATGCTAGTGCAAGTATATAACAATTAGTTCAAACTTTGACCTGTGGAGGGCAGTAATACACTTAGCAGCGTCTACACTGCCGGAATTCTAATAGAGAAGAAGAAGAAGAGCTAGTTCAAGATGAGCATTTATGGTTAAAACGTATATAATTTTTCTCTAGATAAGACCCTTGTTTCTCCTCTGGGATTGTGTAGAATGCAATGAAACTGTAATTTTGACCTTCAACCGTTTGGAGGCCATTGAAGTCCACTATATGGAGAAAAATCCTCGAATGTTTTCATCAAAAGCCTTAATTTCTTTTCGACTGAAGAGAGAAGGACATGACCATCTTTAATATACTTTAAAATAGTTAATATAATCTAATCCTATATAGTCTATAGTCTAATCCTTTAATATACTTTAAAATATAATTTATTTCTGTGATGCAAAGCTTTAATTATTCCTTGCAAACAAAAGCTTCATTGATGTGGCACTATATAGGCTATTTTAAAGTAAACTCTTCATAATCTGTCCAAAACAGGCCAAAATAAATATTGTTTAAACATTCATATTGCTATGACATTTTATGTATCTTATTTGTTATATTATAGAGCCTATAAATGTTAATGTGCAGTTTAATATGTTGTTAACACATTTTATTTCAGTATTTATTACATAATACAGTCGATTTCACTCATCTCAGTATAGCAATAGTTTTTGGGAAAAGCCAATAATCATTCACACATGCAGGATTCATGTTTAAACAGTGATTTTGTGGCGTAATATTGACAGACACGAGTCTATGTCGTGATTAGAATAAATAATTTAGGGATAAAAAAAAACTTACCATGGCATGACAATCCTCGGCTTGATCAAACATTTCAACGTTTCTTTAGAAATATGTCTCATGTTTGTGTTAAGTATTCACTAAGTTACAGTTCATTTTCTGAGGGAGTATCAGATTGGACTTCATTCAGAGAGAGATGACAGGTCGCGCATCGTGTTAGTTTTCTTTATTTTGCAAAAAGCTCAACATTTAGTTTTTACTGTGAGTGTACACAAATAAAAGAAGACATTCTATAGTTTTAATTGATATATTACTTCTGGCTCTATGACAAAAAATGACGGAGTATTTTAAGTTGATTTGGCTGCTATGTGAAAAAAATCCAGCAAAACACGCTGGCACGTTTCCCGACTTCTAAGTGGGTTACTGTAAGGTTTAGTTTCTGGTTCTTAAACCTACAATTTACAACATAAATGGTAGGGCTCTAAAAATTTGGCTAAAAATGAAGTGTAACGACTGAGACAAATCAGACACAATTATTTGTCATATTTAACAAATGATCTTTAAAACTCTCTCTGAGGCCTGCGGGACCCTCCCCCATGGACCAGCCTCCCCCAAGTATGTGGCCACAGAGGCAAAGAGACCCATAGCCCTCAAAACAGACTTTCCTGCATTAATTTATAGATGAACTGATCTATAAATGAACATGCATCCATAAATGAACATGCATCCCAGGACACTGTGTTTAGGACTATGACTGTTTTGTGCAGCATCTTTTGTATGATATTTTGTGTTAAGCATATTTTAGGATAAGAACCAATGGTTAATGTAAACTCACCTATATGAAGTTTGGTGTCTACGAGTTTGTATTTTGAAGATTTAAATGATCGTGCATATGATATATTGATACCTGTGCAGCACATCAGTATTACAAGAATCTTTAATAGTTTCTTCTTCAACAACTCAGCCAGTTTAATCATGCTCAAAGACAAGAGCCATAAACTCCCACACAAAGGAAGTTCCCGCTACAGAAATTCCTCTTTCCTCATTGGTCAGGTCCACCCTGGGAGGTGGGACTTCTCCCGGACCTTAAAAGCCAGCGCACAATGCTCCTCCCTCTCTCTTGCTGATCCGACCGAAACTTAATCGGTGGGGGGTTCTGCCTGTGGGCCTGCAAGGTCTGTAGGCCTCATAAATTGCCTCTTAAATGATTTAGATTTTGCTACCAGCTCTAGGTGCTGTAAATGCTAAGAAAGAATTATTTTTCTATGGCCATGAAAAATACCCTTCTCTTAGAATTAATGAATAATCAATACTGAGTGTTCACAGAATGAAACTGATTGATTCATTGTAATTTTAATGTAGCTACATCAAGTTAATCTGATTAACTGATTCAAATATTCATAATTTATCATAATTAATAATCATAATAAGTTATGAATAATTATTAATATTTCCCCTTTGAGCTAATTTGCTACAATTTGCGTACTCATAGAAAAATATAAACTACCATTCAAAAGTTTGGGGTCACGAAGAATTTTTTTTTTTTTTTTAAAGAAATTAATACTTTTTTTTTTAAGCATAGATGCATTTAAATGATCAAAAGTGACAGTAAAGACTTTTACAAGGGTCTCTGGTAGAGCCGAGGGTGCGAGGAGCCAAGGCGAATTCCTCACCAGTATCCAAGTCCACCAAAATTCCCACAGGGATGGCTGTTGCCAGCTCACACCCCTGGTCAGAGTCATATTGGGGTTTCGGCTCCAGGGCATTTGTGGGCACTGTCGTCACAGGCTCCATGCTCACGCCGAGCGGAAGCTCTCCATTTGCGTAGGCCTCTGGCATTGTCATCTCCGTGGCACGGGGTGTTGGTGGGCTATGCTCTGGGTCTGGTTGCACAACGTCTGTGAGGTCTGCTGTCATCCTTTGTCCACAGCGCGAAGTTGATGTAACTACCTAGGGTCCAGCAGGGAACGCTGCAGGGCATGGTGAAGCAGAGATCTTCATCCAAACCACACTGAACTCACTCCATCAAACAGACATTGTCGCAGGTGGTATGATGGCAGATGTCGAGAAACTCCTCTACATATGCCTCTAGGTCTCTGCCATACTGGAACATAAACACTGTTGCTCCTCTCAGAATTTTGTTGCCCCTCATGGGGCAACATTAATGGAAGCAATTTCCATTCATGGTTTGAGGTCTGTCACGCATAGCTGCAGTAAGCAGATGATGATGATGATGATGAAGATGATTAGGTTAAAGGCCTTTAATAACTCAGGTTAATCCAACAAATATGAATGTGAATATTCCACTAATGCATAAACGAGAATGGACAACTGAGGATTAAATGAATTACCATGACAACTGATAAGTGGTGGCAAAACAGAACAAAGGAAGACAAAGAAAATAAAAGTCCTTGATAATGAAACTAAGAATGAGTGTCTGTGACAGTTTCACAGTATTACGGTTTTTAATATATTTTTCAACAAATAAATGCAGCCTTGGTGAGCGTAAGAGACTTCTTTCCAGAAGATTTAAAAAAAAACTGAATGGTATAGTGTATGTCCGTATATACAGTACACTATATATTCCCAAACATGCATCAAAACACACAGTAAATGAAAACAATGAAAATCTGCAGTATTTCAATAATAAACCAATCTCTGTTTCAATTAGATGTTTTTGCTGCTGGTGTCGTTCTCATTCAAATTTGTACAAATGATGATGTATTTTGCTCATGGGTGATATTTCATACTGTTTAAGGTTTGAAAGATGAGAATTAAGATAATACAAATGTCTTGAATTTAGTTATTTCCTTATGTGGATTTTATGAATAATTTGCTGTTTCTCAGTCGATTGCCCTCAGAATTGTCAAAATTTGAGGAAGACCTCATTATAATAATGAGAGGTTTTATAGTATTAATTTGATGTAATGTGACTATAAAATAAATTAAGAAGAAAACACTTCTAGGTTGATGTTGTTTAAGGCATATTTGAGCCTTTCTAATGAGGCTGTGGATATACAGTAGGTTGGGAAACAGAGTAAAGCACAGAGGACTTGAGATATTTCAGCACCATTGACAGCTCCAAACTCTCAGCTAGTCAAACTGGTTAAATCTGTGAGACTATGTTGTGATATTGCCATCTGTACTTCCATCTGTCTCTTTATACAGGTCCCATGGCTGGATGGTTGGCATTGTAACTGCTCATTTAACCCTGCTTTCTTCAATGTGGATGCTCCTTATTTCTAAATGTAAAAATCCAGACCATGGATTTTTAGGTAGCCATGCAAAAATCCATATATACCTCTCTGTGCTTAAATGTTAAAATTCCAATGTTTTCTCTCTCACGCTCCCTCTCTTTTGCTCTCTTCCTTAACTTCATCCAGCCATTGTGAAGAGACCTTGTGGGGATTGAATTGTTTCTGGCAATAGCCAGTGGTTTACCACTAAATGACGCTGTCCAATCAAAGCTGTAAAAAGATATTTCTTTCACCAGCAAAGAGAAAGCTCTTCATTATTTTGGATTTATGTGCATGCTTGTGCATGCTCTTCAGTATCCTATGGTTATTTTTATTGAACATGTGGACAGGATGTGGTTGTAGAATCATGTTATTGAAAGTCTCTTGTTGGCCCTGCTTTCCCAAAACAAAACAAAAAACATTGTGAATCAATGGATGTTTTCATGCAAAAAAGCAAAAATGAAATGTAAACAATAATTTGCATAGCCAACAATGGAAACAAACACACTGACCTATTTTTAAAGCATTATAAATTTTACATTTAGAAACTGAGTTCTTTATTTGCTTGTCTTCAGGAAAAATTGTGCAATTGCACATCCTTCTTGGAACTACTAATATAGTTATCCACATAACGTGGCAGGAGTATAATAATAAGGCTTAATTCATGGCTATAGTGCAATAATGCACTATATAATGCAGTAACATTAACATTCTCACCAAATTAGCTTTAGTTTGATTTTATGGCCACTTTATGCATTCCTATTCATGCAACCATTTATGATTTAGGCATTGTCTTTTGGTGCAGCATGTCAGATTTTCAAGATTCAAGATTCAAGATTCAAGAGTTTTATTTGTCACATGCACAATTATATAGAGCATATATAACCAGCAGTGAAATGAGAGTCAGGTCCGCTCCATGGACAGTGCAATTATTAAAGAATACAACACAGATGAGAATATACATAACTATAGCTATGAAGGAATTAAATAAAAGTAAACAATAAAAATATAAGAATAAAATATGAAAAAAAAAAGATGTATACTGTAGAATTAAATATAGAATGGAAAATAATGTGCATGAGAGTAAACTGTAGTCTTAAATATTAAGATACACAGGGATGTGCAAGAGGCAATGTGCATATGTGCATTATACTGTAGTCTTAAATATTAAGATACACAGGAATGTACAAGAGGCAAAAGTGCAAACAGGTTAACACTTTCAGTATGTCAATGTGAGGTAGTGAATTATGAATTATCTTACTGATAAAGTGCATATTAAGTGAAGACATGAAAAAGTTAAGAGGCAGGTTATGAGTTCAGGAGTCTGATGGCCTGGGGAAAGAAACTCCTCCTAAGTCTCTCGGTTTTTGCCATCAGACTACGGAAGCGCTTACCAGATGGCAGCAGAGTGAAAAGATGATTACTGGGGTGGATGGAGTCCTTGATGATTTTAACAGCTCTGCTTTTGCAGCGTTTGAGGTAGATGTCCTGCAGAGAGGGAAGAGCAGACCCTGAGATGCGCTCAGCTAAGCGCACAACTCTCTGCAGATTTGTTTCCTGAAGGGAACTCGGTACCATAGAGCTTGCCTGTCAGCTACAGTGGTCACAATGGTTTTTCAATTCAGGTGTGTGCATCTTATTGTACGAGTAAGTACATGCTGTAGCTTCAGGCACTTTGTCTTACAGCTATACATGTACTAAGCACAACATTTGGTAGCTCTGAGACTCCTGCATTGTCTGGGTGTCTGTGTGAATTCTTTATGTGAGGCATACAGTAAATGCTCTTCGGTAAATGTTGAACACTTGACTGAATTTGAAGACTTCAGATGCAAAAGCCTCTAAGTGCCATCTGAAATTTTCTTCTAAAATGAGCATTTTTATCAAGCTTGTATGTTTAAGGTCATTAATTTCATTCTAATGGCAATTTATAGGTCCTTTTTATAGCCATTTGAGTGAAATTACTGACCCTAAACATACAAGCTTGATAAAAATGCTCATTTTAGAAGAAAATTTCAGATGGCACTTAGAGGCTTTTGCATCTGAAGTCTTCATTTGTATTTCAGTCTTAAGGTAAATGGATAGTTCACCCAAAAATTTAAAGTTCTTAAAGGATTAGTTCACTTTCAAATGAAAATCAGCCCAAGCTTTACTCACCCTCAAGCCATCCTGGGTGTATATGACTTTCTTCTTTCTGATGAACACAATCGGAGTTATATAAATAAATATCCTGATGCATCCGAGCTTTATAATGGCAGTGAACGATACCAATGAGTATGAGCTGAAGAAAGTGCCTCCATCCATCATAAATGTACTCCACTCGGCTCCGGGGGGTTAATAAAGTCCTTCTGAACCGAAGCAATGCGTTTGTGTAATCCAAATCCATATTTAACAAGTTATGAAATAAAATTGCTTGCTTCCGCCAGGCTGCCTTTTGTATTCAACTTATGAAGAAAGTGTAAACTGGCATCGCATCAGTTAAGCTTTTTTCCGTAAGTTGAATAGGGAAGTCATAGGACATAGCATAAGCTTTTTGAGCGGCGAGAGTTTTACACTTTTTTTTAGTAAGTTGAATACAGAAGACGGTCTAGCGGATTTCTTTAGCAAATTTTTGGTTTTGGTCTATATAATTCCCATACTTCTGTTTTCATTTCAAAGTTTTGATGACTTCACTATTATTATAAAATGTTAAAAAAATTAAGTATTAATACAGAATGAGTAGATATTCTGTAAAAAACCCTGACTGGTAGTATCCACCTTATTTATTATCACAGAAGTAAGCTATATCACATAAAAGACTTTGAAAAGGTCTATAGCTAAAGAATAAAGTGCTTTATACAGTAAAACTATTTGCACAACAAACCAGTGTGTTTATGATTATTATAATAAATTAAAATATGATAACAAATACCAACATGACAGTCTGTTTTTGTGCAGCTAAAATAACTGGAAGCGACTGAGACCGCATGCCTTCCACATTCAAGTTAAAAAATGGCTACAAATAAGGTGAATATAATGTGTGCTGGGTTTGAAATGCTTAGTTTGTTTTTTGAGAGGAATAATGTGAAAGTTTGGAATGAGGAGGAATTCTGCAGTCAGAAGAATCTGGGTCAGAGTGCTGGCGGATTAAAACTGACTCTTTCCAACTCTCAATTCTTGGGAGAAAATTGGGACTCAATCTCTCTTTTGTTTTTTGTCTTCCTCATCCTCGATCTTCCCTTCACTTTTTCTCTTAGGGTCTCTGCTAAACCCTTCTGTAGGGAAACATTGTTTGATGCATTTAGGTGGCAATGGTGCACAAGTCAAGCAGCAAAACTATAGAGCATTAATTAACACTTTGCTGATTTTGTTAGTCTCTCACATCTGCCTCCTCTCCAACCTTCTTCCAACTCTCTCTTTCATGTAAGTCTGAAGCTTTATTATTTTCCCTCTCTGGCTGCCATCAGAGTCCAGTATCGACAGTCTGACTAATGGATTCTGGAAATTTCTTCATGTGCTGCAGGAACACATGTAACAGACTGTATGCAGGACTTCAAAAGTATTGTTTTTCAACTCATGATATGGAGTTGTGTCTTCTTGCTGTAACAGTGAGCACGGCTTACTCAGTGACCCGAGCCCAATTTGCACACACTCAAAGGCAGGTTTGATAGTGATGGAAGGCAGTATTGAGTGTTTAGATAATGGTATTGATTTTAGAACTGCCTACCAAATGGCCCCATCTGCCCTGTGTAGGACCATTAGCACCTAAGCACAGAGTGTGTGTGAGCGCAGTCTTGGATTGGTCTTCATCTCTCAAGAGCTTGCTCACTCTAGGCTCTCTGCAGATCTCAGCTCATCAGTTCATCAAAACTAGTTAAAAATGTATTTGTCTGTTCTCTTTTCTCTCCCCAGACAAACATCCCATTCCTCCACAACGTTTTGAGCAATAATCAGTTCCTGAATGGGACGGTAGATACTCAGTTCATCGATGAGAATCCAGATCTCTTCAACCTCAAACCCGTGCAGAACCGAGCACAGAAACTGCTTCACTATCTAGGTAACTTTTTTTTGAACAATTGATTCAATGAATAGACTGATTCACAAATGTGTTTGGCTGAATTTAAATGTGCACTTTTGTTTTGTGACATTTATTTAACATTTTATAATTATTGATTGATTTAATGAGTGAAATTAGTTGTTGTTGTTTTTTGCTGTTGTTGTTGTTTTTCAGTTTCAGAAATTAACTTTTTTCCCCAAGAGACATTTTCCCTCTTAGAATTGATTTTTTTTTTTTTTCAAAGCATTCATACCTTTATGAGGGTATTTTTTCTAACCATAAAACAGACAGCATGCTGTCGATTTATGTCAAATACCTCAATTGAATTAATTACATATGACCAATCAAGTGGCTGTAAATAATGTACAAGATGTCATGACACAACAAACACCCTACAAGAGCATTTATCGCATTAATTTTAACTAAACACACTTAACTGGCCTACAATAGAATATAATATGTAAATATATCAAACAAAATCAATAGAATGCACAAGGGTCGTTTTTTGACCACACATTGATAATATCTGGGCCTTTTTTTTTTTTTTTTTTTTTTTTTTTTTTTTTTTTCTNCTAGTTATTTCTAATCGTAATTTCTTTGTGTAAAATTATGAACATTATAAAATTATAAACAGCTCTGTGTTTCCGTTATAAATGTTTTCTGTGTTTATGAATTAACAACTAATACAGAGAGAATTGTGCAGATTTTTATACTACTATTCAAATGTTTGTCATAAGCAATTTTTTTATTTTTTGAAAGAAATGTAATACTTTTATTCAGCAAGGATGCAAAAAATTTATCAAACTTGATTGCAAAGACATTTAATGTTGCAAAAGTAAAAATAAGAAATGAGCAGCAAATCAGCATATTAGAATGATTTCTGAAGGATCATGTGACACTGAGGATTGGTGTAATGATGCTGAAAAGTCAGCTTTGCCATCATAGGAATAAATTACATTTTAAAATATATTAAAAAAGAAAACGGCTATTTTAAATTGCCGTTTCATAATATTTCACAATATTCCAGTTTTTACTGTATGTTTGATCAAATAAAGCAGCCTTGGTGAACATAAGAGACTTCTTTTTATAAACATTGTAAAAAATCACCTAAACTTTTGAACAGTAGTGTACATTTGAACACCTTTCACCATCCCTGCTCTTTTTCAGCAGCCCTTTATAAAGTTTTGTGTCAAGTCAAGAGCCAAAACCTTTAAAGTAACGTGGGCTGTGCAGTTTCCAGTCCACTTGACCCATCCACTCACTGTGTTATTCCAGCAGAGGTGGATTTGAAGCAGTTTGGACTATTTGTGTGTGATTGCTTTTGCTCGTCATTCAGGGCATGTTATGGTGAACGGCCCGACTACTCCAATACCTGTCAAGGCTAAGCCTTCCCCCATCGATCCGGTCATCCCACCAGTACCCCTCGGTAAGAAACACACGCACTTACCTTATCTCATATTCACACACTGTCAGTTTCTCACACTACAAACCCAATATTAGCTGCCTTGCACTTGGTTGCCATGATGTTTCATTGATGCATTGCAGAAGCCATAGAGTATGTTTACGTCTTACAGAAGGTGGTCATAATTCATCCTTCTCCCTCAGTCTTTCATGAAGTTACCTTTATGCCACTATATTATGAATCTACAGCGGGAGGAATATAAAATTCAGTCATTTGTTTACGAAAGAGCCCCTCCACCATATTTTCATTCACTTTTACTTCCATCTTGTGTGGATTTGTTTGGACATGTGCCAAGAGTGAAAATCAATTGTGCTCTGGAAAAACTACTTTATTTTTTCTGGATAATATGTCTATTAAGATGCATGTTGTTGTTTTATTTGTTTGTTTGTTTTTGTCTGTATGTGAATAATAGTGCTGATAAAAATGGTGTTTTTTTCTTTCTAGTCCTACGCAGTGTGGTGGTTGTGATAATGTCTGTATTATTAATTGGCCGTGTGTTTGTGTGTATGCACTCTGCAGGTGAGCCACCAGTGGGTTTCAGGGATGTGTTGCTGAGAGAGGGTCCAGATGGTTTTGCGAAGGCGGTGCGTGCCCACCAGGGTCTGCTGCTTATGGACACCACGTTCAGAGACGCCCACCAGTCCCTCCTGGCCACTCGCGTACGCACTCACGACCTTAAACGGATCGCGCCTTTTGTGGCTCACAACTTCAGCAACCTCTTCAGCGTGGAAAACTGGGGAGGTGTGGTACTAGTTCGATGCTATTGTTTTATTTCCTTCCTCTTGCTTTCTCTCTCTCTCTCTCTCTCTCTCTTTCTGTCTCTCCCCTTCCTCCCCCCCTGTGTTTTTGCCTTACTGTTGTCTCTTCCATTTTAGCAGCTCACCCAGCCTTCTAGTCTCCAGCTTGACTCTCATATTCCTCTCATTCCAACTGGAAAAACACAGAGCGTTTAAAAATACCCTTGAAGCCAGGGTCCGGTTTTGATTCCTCTTAACGATTCTGGATCCTTTACCAAAGTCTTGTAGTACTTTTAAGTAAAAAATATTTGTTAAAAATAAGTAAAATTCCCTTGTCAAATGATTATATGATTTCAATAATAAATACATTTAACATTTTTGCTAAAGATGTGTTTGGACTTTTTAATGACTTTTCATAGGTGGAATAATTGCACAATTTGGCCTTTACTATATAAAAAACAGCAAACAACTACTACTAGCAAAACTAGCAAACTACTAGTAAAAATGTGGAAGTATGATTCCTACGGGAAGTTGCTTTACATGCTTCTTAGAGTTTTCCACATCTGTTCCACTAATGCTGGATATACTGATCCTCTTTTTCTATTTTATTTATTTATTTTGCCCCGTCTCTTTCTTTTTCAACAGGTGCTACGTTTGATGTGGCAATGCGTTTCTTGTGTGAGTGTCCCTGGAAAAGGCTGCAGGAGTTGAGGGCTCTTATGCCAAATGTGCCTTTTCAGATGCTTCTGAGAGGTGCCAACGCCGTTGGATACACCAACTACCCTGACAATGCCGTGGTCAAGTCAGTCATGTGCTATCTTGCATCACAACCTGCTCACAGTCTGATTGAACTTCTCAAATGTTAATCTTTTTACAGATGGGAATCCCAGGGACTTGAATGTTCTGATTCAGATTCCACTTACAGTAATGATTATTTTTGTCTTTTTGAGAAAGCACGTGGGGAATCAAGTGGGAAATTCTTCCACATCAGCAGAGGAATGTAGACGTTAACAAACAAACTGAAAAATCGTTCAGTTCCAGTACTTGTTAGAAAAACTCTGTCTTTACTAGCTTAAGTCTACTTCATTTGTTTCTCTCTGCCACTGACTCTGGCCCTAAGCACTATTCAGATGGCTTTTAATTCTTATTAGAATGTGGAGCTGGGGAGCATTTCTGCTCATTTAATGGCTTTGTTTCAGACCTTCTATAAAATGGCTGCAACCAATTTCCATTCAGCATTTCCAGTGCCAAAATGCACAAATGTAAATCTTATAGACTAAAAATCTTGCATAAACTGTTTATATACTATTATAGTATTTATTAACATTTTTAATTAGCTTTTATTTGATTATTTTCAGTTTTTATTTTAATTTTACTTTCAGCAATTAAGTGCTTGTCAATTTATTCGTTTTTATAAATATTTCTGTTTAACTTTTTAAGTCTTGCATTTTTTACATCTAATATATATTTTATTTATTGAATTTTATTTTATTTCACTTATAATTCAACTATCAAGAATTTTTTTTTTTTTTTTATAGTTTTAGATTTAACAATAGGGGTGTAACAATATATCATGTCACAATATATTGCAATACAAAAATGCAACAATATGTATAGTGGATAGTGACAATATGTATTGTGTATAGTTCGCCCAAAATTAAAATTACTGTGTGAGGGAAAAAATCAAGATTACAGAGCTTTATTGTCAGTATGTCATTAAACTACTACATTGCCCAGCCAAAAAAAAAGTCGCTGTTTGGATTTTAATAGGCAAATACTTAAGAATCTATGAATGGATTATTATTACAGTGATTATTATTTTTCTAGCATGTTATATGTTTGGCAACGGTTCTTTTAACCCTAACAGATGGAGTGTGTAGCTTTTCATTTCTTAAACAACCATGTAGGAAGACACATCATGGCCATATTCCAGGATGACAATGTCAAAAATTGTGAAAGAATGGTTCAGAGAGCATGAAGAATCATTTTCACACATGAATTGGCACCTCTGAGTCCAGACCTTAATTTCATTGAAAGTCTTTGGGATGTGCTGGAGGAGACTTTACAGAGTGCTCACCTCTTTCATTGTCAAAACAAGATCTTGACCAAAAAGTGATGCACCTCTTGAGGAAATAACATCACAACCTTTATTTCCATCGAGAGGTGCATCATTTTTGATCAAGATCTTGTATTGACAATGCAAGAGGTGAGCACTCTGTAAAGTCTCCTCCAGCACATCCCAAAAACTTACACTGAGGTTAAGGTCAAGCCAGTTCATGTGTGAAAATGATTCTTCATGCTCCCTCCCAGCAATTCTTTTACAATTTGAGCCTGATGAATCTTGACATTATCATCCTGGAATATGGCCATGGTACATGTATTAACATGGTTGTTTAAAGGGGTGGTTCAGTGTTTTTTTTCTAGGCTTGATTGTGTTTTGGGGGCACAGTTTAACATGTCTTAATGCTTCGTTTTTTTTAAAACGCTGTATTTTTCATAAATTTTGCCTTTATTCTACACCTCTGTTTCCACTGTCATATGAACGGCTCGTTTGACTTCCTGGTTATATGAAGCCACTCCCTCCGACATATGCAGTGTGATCAGATTGGTTAGCAGGTTGGTAGCTGGCCCAGTGTATAGTGATTCGCTGAAGCGTCCGGAAATGCCATGCCCCTTACCATTCGTTGTTAGCGCTTCAGAGGAAACGTAAATAATAGTGTCTATATTGCTGTATCAAATTGAGCCGAATCAGACCCAGATAAAGAGGAAAAAGCAGAACCTCTGCAATCGCGTCTTTTAAAGGACGTTTATGTATGGTATTTCATTCAGTATTTGTGTCAAAGTGTTAAGATGCTGTCACTGCTGTTTGTATTAAAGCTTTACTGTAGCCGAATACATGACTGAGTAGTTGCATTTTTGTAAAGGTAGCGTTTAATTTACAGCATGAACAACTGTTTGTCTATGAACATAGAAGTTTGTTGGTGTTTGTTGCACTAGAATTTGCTAACTGGCTAGCAAAAACGAGTTGCTCTTTGTATATGTCCTTGATGCATTAAAAATAGCAACAGAACTATATGTTTAAAAGACATGTACAAACAATAAATGTACTTACAGTTTGAAGCCAATAAACAGCAGCTTCTGCTTTTAAAGTAGGAACTGCTTCATCTTTCAGTAATAGCCTTTGTGTAAATCCAGCATTAAACTCGTGTAGATTCTGGAAGCTGTCTTCAGCGCCGCATCCAGTGTAGAAAATATCAGAGATTATAATGGGTTCTATATCTTTTGACGCGTCGCGCCGCACCGCGCCGCTCGCGTCCGGTGTACACAACTCTTCTGCGTGACATGGCCTCGCCCACTTTGTTGCGTGTTCCCGGGGGCAGTGTTTATGTTAATAGCAAGGGTTTATGATGTCACCAACCCGGGAAGAAGCTTGTTGTAGTCCAAACCAGCCGTTTTTGTAGGCATTAAATTGCCATAACTTTAAAAGACAATATCTCCGTTTGCATTGAACTTTCAGCGCTGTAACATTGCAGATACTGTTTGTGCTCAAGCAGCAACATTACACACTAACTAAAGTTAAAAAAGTGAAATCGCATGCAACCACCCCTTTAAAAAAAATGAAAAGCTACACACTCCATCTTTTAGGGTCAAAAGAACCGTTATCAAACATATAACATGCTAGAAAAATAATAATCCCTTCAGTAATGATCCATCCATAGACTCTTAAGTATTTGCCTATTAAAATCCAAACAGCGACTTTTTTTTTTGGGCCGGGCAGTGTATATATAATGTTGAATATAATGTATAATTATGCAATGGGGGGATATTTGTGGACCCTGAAAATGCTACCAGTAAAAATTTTAGTAGTCAGTGACAGATTGCAAGCATATTCGTCTAAAATAATTATGTATTTTCAGCTTCAGAATCATGAATATTTTTATTCTGGTGTCACCTTTGTCCTGTGCATTGGGTTACCAGCACCAAGTCCAATCCTATTCATTTCCACTCCCAATGTAATACCAAATTTAGCATTTTAATCAACAGTACATTTTTTGTTAACCTTTTACCATATGTCTTAGAGTGTTGCAGTAATATTGTATGGTAAGTTCAGAATTGTGATATGTATTGAATCGTGACATGAGGGTATCGTTACACTCCTAGTTGACAATAACAACACTGAAACAAAAAGCTCAGTGATATACCGTTACTCATTACCATATAATTTCCTCTGTTTTGTTAGGTTCTGTGAGGTGGCCAAAGAAAATGGTATGGACATCTTTCGTGTGTTTGACTCATTGAACTATCTTCCCAACATGCTCTTGGGGATGGAAGCAGCAGGTGCAGCAGGAGGAGTGGTGGAGGCGGCCATCTCGTACACCGGCGACGTTTCTGACCCCATGAGGAAGAAATATTCTTTAGAATACTATCTCAAACTAGCAGATGAGCTGGTCAAGGCTGGGACGCACATCCTTTGCATCAAGGTGGTGGTTTGTTTATTTTTGTGTGGTGTTTTTTTTTTTTATCCATTTGTCTGTTTTGTTAACCTCAACTCTTGCTCACTCTTTCATATTGACTGCTGCTCCCACTCTGCCTCCACCCACACGTAAAATACCACTGCATCACTGTCTCTGTTTGTTTCTAGTGCATTTCTCTTACTTTCCTTTGCTTTCTCCTTCTGTCTATCCACTTTGCAGGACATGGCGGGTCTCCTGAAGCCTGATTCTGGCCGTTTGCTGGTCAGCGCTCTGAGGGACCGTTTCCCAGACGTGCCGATCCACGTGCACACTCACGACACTGCGGGGGCTGGAGTGGCTGCCATGCTGGCGTGTGCAGAGGCCGGAGCAGACATTGTGGATGTAGCAGTTGACTCCATGGCAGGAATGACATCCCAGCCCAGCATGGGTGCTATTGTGGCATGTGCTAAAGGCACCAAACTCAATACTGGTGAGGACTGTCAATCAAACTGTCTTTTTAGAGCTGATATACAATATATTATATTATTGATGAATGGATGGATGGATGGATGGATGGATGGATGGATTTTGCATTAAGTGAAGGAAAAAAAGTTTGTTGCTAGCAACTTTGTCTCATCCTGGTTAGGACATGGCGTTAGAGTGATTAATTGGTTGTTTTGTTTTCTGTTGTTTTCTGTGCATATAAAACAGTTCATTTATTTTAGTTTGCCTGGTTTTCCATGATACAACCCATCCCTCATTTTCCAGGTCATGTGTTAAAGGCAACATGATGTAAACATTCTTCTTCTATCATAAAAGCTATTATCATGTCTTTATGCATGAGAACAATTACTCCTCACCCTTTTGCAGTTGTGAAGCTCTTGCCGCAACCCAAAACACTCTTTGTGGTATTTAATATTCAACACACCTGTTTGTACACTATTTTTTCAACTGCTGCGCCTCATTTCATGCAAATGCTCCCACACCTTCGTTCTCCCAATATTTCTTTCCCCTCCTTCATAATCCAGGTGTGAATGAGGTCATGGGAAGTCAGCCGAAAGTAGAAGAAAAGCAAACAGAGCAGAGCAGGAATGGTAATAAAAGAAAGGGGGAAAAAAAAGATAAAACAGCATGGCCAGTCAGCTTAGGAAGGTGTAGAAGAAAAAGAAAATGATGTTGGGGTGAATGAAAAGAGTAGAGAGGGGTCAGAGCGGACATCATTTGGATGTTGGTGGCTGACCCTTTGACCTTTTCTTAATTGTGACATTACTGTGGCTGCTGGTGTTTAACCTTCATTGATGAGTCTCGTGCCCCGTTGGGCCTTCTCGCAGTAGGGTGTGTGTATTTGTGGCCAGAGACTGTGGAGTGTGGTCTCTGTGTGGGAGACCATCTGTCCAACCACGGGTCACTGCCTCACCTGCCGCTGTAGTGACCAATGGCATAAAGATCTACCTCATTATGGCTGATTCACGCTGCCATGGCAAATGTCAACATTTCTGTCATCCTAAAGTTGGCTGTTGACTGTATAATTAACTTAACACATGCAAGAGTGCTGTTGTAGTGAATATCAACATGGCTGAGATTCAGTTGTTGAAACTGATTCCATACAACTAGGGATACATCGATTTTAATATTCTGGTCAATACTGATAAGCTGATAATTATTTTAATGTTATGACGGTATTAAAATGTAACACTATTTTCAATCATTTTAAGTGATACAAGTGAATTTAGGCAACACTGCATTATAATGTACAGATGAAAAATTGATATTTTTGTTTTTAAATTTACTGAAGATTACATTTAAATGGTATCAAATTATTAGTGACCGATATTTGGAATTTTTTTAATTGTCGGCTTTGCCCTGAAACTTTTATTTGACAGTGCAGATGGACATGAGCTTCAGTTCTCCATCTTCATTAGTTTATTGTCTTTGTTTAACAGTTCTGTCTAATAAATTATAAGACAGAACTATTAAAAAGAGATAGTAAATGGTATGTGAAAAAGTATTACAGTATTTGCAGTTGTATTATTATTATTAATAGAATAGAAAATGCTATTATATATTTCTATAATAATTTCTTATACACTGTCGGCATTCAGTATATGCATTTATACTATATTATTTAAACAAATAAATCTTTGAATAATAAACATTTAATTTAAAATTAAACATCTAATAAACGTTTAATTGCAGCATAAGTTATTTACTATCTTTAAATTAAATAGTGTGATATATATGCTTCATTGATGAATAAGGTTTTTAAAAGTGTAAAAAAACATAATGGAGATATAAATAATTATGAAGGTTTATTAAGTGTTAACAATTAGATTATGTGGGTTTTTATAATCAATTATCACTGCTTTTGTCTTTTTTTTTTAATATGATGGACAAAATTTGTCATCAAAAAAGTCATTATGTTTAACCAAAGGTTTTACCAAATGACACTTTTGGTTTATACCGAATGACGATATTTTCAAACAATGCTAACAGGCTTATATCTAGCAAGCTAGCAAAAGGACAATCAAACATTTTATATTTAGTACAAGTTTTTTTAAAATATTACAAAATTTTCCATGTTTTATATCAGATTTTTCGGGACATGCGTGTGAGCAAGTGAAAATATGAACTTTTCAAATAGTTAAGAGAGACTTAGTTACTTTGCTTCAAGACCATGTGGTCTTTTGCAGGTGTCTGAATGATGTCACATCCTGTCACATGATATTGAACGCACGACTTAATCCAAAATGGTCCCTTTTATATTGGTTACTCCGAATTACATCAATGAAATTCATTTTTCCGGATATTCTTTCTCATAACAAAGCAACGACTTCTACGCATAATTTTAATATCATTTTACACAATGTTGGTATATGATGTTATAAAATCATGCCAGAATAAAAAATATATACATTTATTACATTTTAAGATATTTTATTCACAAATGAAATGGCCTTTGGACAGTTAAACCGAATGACCTTTTGACACTTCAAAATCTTTAAAATACCTTTATATGTAGAAAAATATAATTAAAACCTTTTGGATTCAATAAAAGAGATCTAGTTGTACTACCTTACATACTTTAGATGTCATATCTTTTTTTATTATTATTAAGGTCATGTCATTGACCCATATATTGATTTTATTTCAGCCATCGGCACACTTTTCAATTTTGCTCAGCCAATCAAATCAGAGAAACGGTAATAACTTTTATATAAACGTTCAATTTCTTTGCTGGGACAATGTGAACTAGCCTTTACAGTAGCTCTCATGTTGACTGTTATTAATTTACAGGCTGTGTAAGTTAATATAATTTATTAGCCCTTGCTAATTAAGCCACCAAACAATTATTATTAACACATTAATGAAGCACAGAGACGTGAGCTGTGGCTCTCACATACCGGAAAGCCCTGGATGTTGTTTCTATTAAAGTCCATGCTTTATGTATAGATATAACCGCCCTCTTCTGGAGCTCCACATGGTGTGGGCGTGTGACTTTGGCAGTATGAGACACATCAGAGCCACTCACATGATGAGGAGGTGTTTGCACTTTTGTTGATTCAGTTTGTTTTATTCCCTTAAGATTCGACCGCACCCCCTCACTCTCAGTGCCTCACATTTCTTTGGTTTTCACTCCAGGGGGTGTTTCCTATGTAATTGAATTGTTTGGAGGCTGTCAGGATTCCTGTGGCAATGTTATTGTAGTCTCTGTGTCTCTGCACACAGTTTTGTTGCCATATGCAACATCCAGTATTAATCACCTGCTTACAGCTTTTTAAAACAAGCTGCTGTATGTGTTGATGTGAAAAGGAAGAGACAGCGCTGACACATGCTCGATTCTTATTTCAGTAGAGTACGCAAGGCAGCACAGTATTGATATTCCTCAGTCATTCCGTTTGTTCTCTCCTACTGAACCTTTCAACATACAGACTAAAAGCTGAAATTTAAGATTAAAATATGAAGTGGACTGTTCACCAATTAAAAACCAACTGTGAAGTTGTCATAATCCTATTTGAATATTCTTATCCACTACAAACCAGTGTGTTAATAATTATGAAAATACATTAAAATAATAAATAACAGTTTGCAATATCAAGCAGCATAACATGTTCTTTTTGTACAGCTAAAATAACTGGAAGCGGATGACACTGGAAGCCTCGCACTTTCACGTTACAATAAAGTGGATATGTTTTGTACTGCCAGAGGTATCACTTGTGTTAATTCTAATGCACAGCTGACACTAAACAACTTAGTTTGTTGTTGACTGTACATTCTTTATTTTGTCTATCTATCAATCTGTATGTCTGTCTGTCTATCTATCTTTCTATCATTCTATTTATTGTATATATTCATCTTCTGTTGTCTATTCATCCAACCAGTCCATCCATCCCATCCCATCCAGTCCATCCATCCATCAATCCATCCATGAATTTTTAAAACAGTCTATTGAGTTTCCCTATTTTACAGCGGAAAATTCTGTATTTTACAAACATTTCCACAATATCTTTCTATCATTCTATTTATTTTATCTATCCATCATCTGTTCTGTCTATTCATCTAATTAGTCCATCCAATCCAATCCCATCCATCCCAGAATTTTTAAGTCTATCGTTTCCCTATTTTACAGAGGAAAAATTCTGTATTTTACAAACTTTCCACAGTTATATCTTTCTATTATTCTATTTATTGTATCTATCCATCTACCATCCATCCATCCATCCGAAAATTTTTAAAACAGTCTATTGAGTTTCCCTATTTCCACAATAAGGGATGCTAATACTGAATTCTGAAAATAAAGGTTTAAAGTTCCCCTACGAAAACATGTCAAGTTATGAGTGAGGATTTGTTGTGTGAAACGAGAGATTCCAAGTCTGTCTGTCTGTCAGTCTACTTATCAGTCTATCAAGATGGATGGATAGACAGATGGATAGATATAACATCCTGTCATCTTGCCAATTCTCCTTCAACTTTCTCTCTCACCTTGTCATTTTCTAATCTTCCTTTCTCACTCACTCTATCAATCTCTCATTGTCCTGCTCTGGTCCCTCTGCCTCCCATAGTCTTATTCTCTCTCTCTCTCTTCTTCTCTTCAAGCCATTTAATCACTGTAAAAGCCGTGTGGCCAGAGATCGATGCCCTGGGTGACTGACGTGTGCTGATTGATCAGTCTGCATGTGAGGAGCTGGACACGCCGCTTTTACATTGTAACATCAATAGTGCCTAATAGTTTGTAGTCAGGGTGGCAGCATTAGAAGAAAATGCATGCAAGCGAGTTTTATAAGGGCGTTGTCATGATTCCCGCAGTCGTTCTCCTGTATAATGGGTGCACGCACACATTAGAGCGCGTTTGTGTGTGTGTTATCTTTTGCACAGGAAAGCTATTGTGATCACAGCGATGGGCAATTAGTGAGGATGAGGGAGCCAAATGAGCATGTAAACTCTGTTGCAAGTGGCGCGCCTCATTGATTGATTAATTGACTGACTGCTGCTGGTAAATGAAGCCGTGAGTGGCAGGAAGCAATCTATGCTCCGCCACCAATTCCCTGCTTCTACCACATACAGGCCCCTGTGTGCTGAGCTTTCGAGGACTGATTAAAAGCTTTGGAAGAATGCCTGATTAGCCAGTGCAGTCTGTTAAAGAGACGAGGACTTTCATTATTTCTGATTAAATATTAATGTCAGATAGTCATTTGTTGTGCAACTTGTTCTCAGATTGCTTATTTCTCTTGGTAGGCTAATGATCTCTCCTCTTGTCTTTCTTTCCTCTTTCATTTGTTTCTCTTTCACTCAGGCATCTCTCTTGAGAAGGTCTTTGACTACAGTGAGTATTGGGAGGTGACCCGAGGCCTTTATGCTCCGTTTGACTGCACCGCCACCATGAAGTCTGGGAATGCTGATGTCTATGAGAACGAGATCCCGGGTGGCCAGTACACCAATCTCCACTTCCAAGCACACAGTATGGGGCTGGGGAACAAGTTTAAGGAGGTGAAGAAAGCCTACGCTGAAGCCAACAAGCTGCTTGGTGACCTCATCAAAGTGAGCAATTACCCCTGTGTTTCTGGGACACAACATTTTCTTTATATTCAAACCTGTTTTTAGTTATTTGAGATGGACTTTGTTTACTTGAGTTTTGATTTATAGAGATTGACTCACACCCATACGTTCTGACAGGATTTAACAGTCAGGTTGTTCCATTTTATTTTTCCCAGTGTGAAATTATTCTTTAAAGGATTAGTTCACTTTAAAATGAAAATTACCCCAAGCTTTACTTACCCTAAAGCCATCCTATGTGTATATGACTTTCTTCTTTCAGATGAACACAATCAGAGTTATATTAATAAATATCCTGATGCATCTAAGCTTTATAATGGCAGTGAATGGGACCAATGAGTATGAAGCTCAAGAAAGTGCATACATACATCCATCATAAACGTACTCCACACGGCTCCTATATATTTTACTTTATAACTTGTTAAATATGGATATCATTCTTACACAAAAGCATCGTTTCGCCTCAGAAAGCCTTTATTAACCCCCCGGAGCCGAGTGGAGTACTTTTGGTGTGCACCAGGCTTCAATTGACGTCAGAGTTCGATTCGTTTTGATGATGTGAACGCTGTCTTCTGAAACCTGCGAACCGCACCCGAGTCCGCTTAAAAAGGGTGGTCTGGGGTACGGTTCATGTGAACTCTGGTACGGTTCGCTGCTGATATGAATGCAATCATACTAAATCGTGGAAGTGAACCGCCATTAATGACATATGATTTGATAAAAATGTGTGTTTATGTGTTTGTCTCACTTTCCTGACGAGCATGAGTGACGCACTGCAAGCGGAGAGCTGTACATCTCATTTCTGCTCACCTTCAGCGATTTTGAACATTTGCAATATTCGCGGCAGATGCAAGTGCATTTGTGTACTGAAGCTTTGAAAACAAAACCAACAGTTCAAAAACAAAAATTTAAATGTGAGGTGAGCAACGCTATACGTTTTGCCGCCTTCTCCTGCGCTGTCGTTACTAAGCAACGGGGGAAAACAGCTGCTGCTTCGATGATGCAAACGCGCTGCGGTTTGGACCCAAATAATATAATCTGAACACAGTCCAGCTGGGGCAGGGGGGAGCAATCAAACTTGGGTTCGGACCAGGCAATCGAACCAAGTGTGAAACCACCCTAAATCAATATTTGTAATTCTTCTCAGAGCTGGTTTTATTTTTTCATGAAGCTGGTTTTCTGTAGAATTCTTTATTAGAAATCCAATTGGAGAAAATTAATTGGGAAAAAATAATAATAATCTTACAGAACTAATGCAGCTAAAAAGTACTTTTACACTTCTGTGATTGTCATTCTGCGACTCAGGTCAGCTCATTTCTCATGAAATGCCATTGTCAGATATTACACATGATGACTAAATGCAGTAGTTTATGAAGTTCTGTGTATGGTGTCATGATGAACCCCTTTAACCCTTCATGTGTGTTATTGCTTATATTAATCCAGATCTTCAGTCTCTCTGAAATCACAGACATTTGAATTTCTCATGAATCTCTTTCTATGGAGCCAAAGACACAACACCTTTTAGATAATTAGGTCGGCTTCTTTTCCTCGGTTGTTATTTTTCACACGCTTGAAGACTGAGTCGTGATGTTGCCGAATGCTCATGCTCTGAGTCATTCCTTTTATTGTCACACGTGCTTGCTGATATTAATCTGATGCTAGGCATGTTCAAATGTTCAAATGTATTGTTATAATTCAAGCTATTTTGGTCAAACGCAACATGCGATTTCCCATCATACAAAATATTCAGTTTTTACTACGCTTTGGTGTACACCATTTATTCAAAAGGCTTTGTTGGACAGATTGGTTTAAAAATGTCCTGCTACCTCATTGAATGCCCTTATACAGATAAAAGATAGATGTTTGTGCTAGAGGATTTTGCAGTTTTTTTTCCTCTAATTTTGCACTGGAATAGATTCTTAATACTCTTTCATTTTTTTTCTGTGGAAACTAGTTCAGTTGAAATGTCGGGTCCTGGCACATAATCACTCCAAAACACTCTAGCTCTTCAAATAATAAAAGCCATCTCTGAAGAGACAGCTTTATAGCTTTTAAAAATTTGTCAGTCATCTGAGAAGTCTATCATAAGATATAATTATCAGTATAAAATCCTCTCAAGCCTTTAGTGTTTCAGATACTAAATTCACATTCATTTATTTGTATAGCGCTTTTCACAATACTTATCCTTTCAAAGCAGTTTTACAGAAAATACATTTCAGCATTACAATTTAGCATGATCCGTTATCAGAGGTGACTGTGTCCAAGTTATGTAATTTCAGACATGTACATATACCAATCACGCAGTTAGCTAACAATCTATTAATTTAACAATTTATGACTTTAAGGCAGAAACAATGAGCTCATTGAAGTAATGAATGCATGTTAACAAATGATTAGGATATATAGAAAGATTTGAGTGTTGAGGCATCTGAAATCCTCATTAAGGGCTGGATCTGGAGCTGGAGCTGACGTACTCTCTAGTTACCTCGGGATAAAACGGAAAAGCAAATGAAAAATAATTAGCATAGCTGCTGTTCATAACATTAACTAAAAATGCTCTCCCTCCTTCAGTAGACTTAGATATCCTAAGTACAACTAGATGCCCAGATTTTTGTGATCTTAAAGAGTGTGATGGATTGTAGGGTGATAGAAGATCGGTTAAGTACACAGGAGCTAAACCATTTAGGACCTTATAGGTCAGTAGAAATACTTTATAATTGATACGGAACTTAATAGGTAACCAGTGTAGAGATGATAAAATTGGTGTTATATGATCATATTTTCTTGACCTTGTAAGAATTGTAGCTTCTAATTGTTTCTAATTTCTAGTTTGTAATTTCTTAATGGTCCTTTGATGTGATAAATGAAAAGTTTCATCATGATAATAATAATCAATAATTGTTTTATTTATATAGTTTATTTATACTTTGTGACTTATTAAATATGTTTTACTTCATACTATTAAATATTAAATTAATATTGCACATAAAAATAGTAAAAAGTATTCCATGTAGTCTACTTCTTAATTTTACATAATAGATGCATGCTTAATGATTATAAAATAATAAGAAAAATTATGCTTTTGGCTTTATATTGATGTCAATCCAATATCACGTCACACCACGTGTCATTTTTCAAAAAAGTATTTTTTGTCAACCACTCTTAAGGAGATGAAAAATGCTATTCTGTTAGAATCAATGTTAAAAGGTGTAGATATCATTTGTATTTACAGTTTTTCAAATTCTTGAATGGGACTTTTTTTCTCTAAACAATAAGTTCAAGTCTCTGAACAGTTAGTTTCTTGTTCACATCAGATTTGGGTTTTCTATTTATTTAAGCAATTTGCATGTGTTTTGGCACGTGTGCAAAAGAGTAAGTACAATTGTCTACAATTTGCACAACATCTAAATGCACATGGCTTGTTGATCAAAACTGATGTTGATTCTCAGTGAAACAACTTCTAAACATTCTTTCATCGTGTGAGCCTCCACATGCAAAATGATCAAAAAGATACTGTCAAACATGCATTTATATTTCATGAATACCTTTGACATTGAATATTTGTAATGTCTGGTGAATTGGCAAATGGCCTGCCATTGTAACGAAATAGAAATCACAATCTTACCAATCAACCAATCAAGTCTGGAAGCATACAGTAGTAGGCTATTTGGAGTTTTCCCAGCACAATCACTGCCATTTTTGAACATGGAAGAACATCTAAATCCCTAAACAGCAACAGCAGTTTATTTTTGTAGAAATGTGTTACATATAATCTGAAAATACACAGTTGCAACTTGCTTGTCTTGGAAGAGCAATAGGAAGATATAAGAATATGTGGGATTATGGGAAGACATACTGTATAGAATATGTAAAAATGAACAAGCAACTGTGATTTTTCAGTCTACATTTAACACATTTATACAAAAATAAAGTTGCTGTATAAATAAAAATGTTTGGACTCACTTTATTTTAGGTGTCTTTAACTACTTTGTACTAACATTCACTGTAAATTAATCATTTGATATGGTGCACTTATTGTGTACATACATGTTTTTACATTGCACATATTTTAAAACAAAAAAAATAATAAAAAAAATACAGCTGTAATCACACTTTTGAGCCTTCCCTTACCCCTTAACCCATCTTTAAACCTATACCACCAAACTGGTCACTAACCTTACCTGTATCCTCCACAATAGCAGCACAAATGGTTTGCAATACTATATAAATTCAATAAGGTCACTGGACTTATTTTCTGATGTAAGTACATAGTCGATAAGGACACCTAATATAAAGTGACCAAATGTCCATTTTCTTTTTGTGTACTAAAGTATTGACTTTTCTTAGAAAATGTTTACCTACTGCTGAGATCTGTATCTAAAATGCTCAGTGTGAGACAC
This sequence comes from Anabarilius grahami, assembly GCA_003731715.1. Lineage (NCBI taxonomy): Eukaryota > Metazoa > Chordata > Actinopteri > Cypriniformes > Xenocyprididae > Anabarilius > Anabarilius grahami. The sequence goes on from RJVU01035392.1 coordinate 11,489,570, forward strand.
GAGTAACAAAACTGACATTCTTGTATAGTGTAGAAAACAGTCAACTAAAAAGTAGAAAACACATGCAATTTGTATATAACAAATATTTCTATAGTAAAAAAAACATCTAAACATTTTGACCACTTTGGCTCACACAATGACAAAAACGCTTTTTATTTTGGTGCCATTGGCCAATTTACTTACACAAAATATAGGTTTTGAAGCATGAATTAAATGTTTTGGGTGAGTTACTACAGTTTGCAGACATGCAATAGAGTTCTGATGTTCCAGCGAACAGTTGTGACAATACAGTTTAGAGAATGTTAAGACTGTTTCGAAAAATGTGCCAAAGCAATTGAGAAAAACTGTAAATTAAGTTCTATTCAGAACATGTAGAAACTCTAGGAATAAGAATAACTGCTTTAGAATAGGTTTGATGATGATCAATATTAATGTGATGTGCAACCACAGGTATATAGTTAGATAGTGGAAATAAGTGGTTAACCAGTATTCAGTCTGGCTCTGTTTACTTAAAATCCAATTTCATATTCCGTACTTCCTGCATAATGTGAAATCCAGATCAGTTTTAGATTTCCAGTCCATCATCAGTCCTTTTAGAGATTTAAATCATATTTCACCCCTTCATTGCATTCAAAGTTGGAAGCCAATCATGATATTTGAGATAAGCAAATAAGCGTTATGCTTTAGATTCACGCAAAAGTTTCATCAATGAACTGAATATTTAAGATTGTTCATACTCCATAATTGTCACTTGACCGTCACGAACGCTCAGTTTAAATCGCTTGTGTGCAACATTCTCCCTGGTTAAATAGGGCTTAATTATCACCCCCTGCACTCAAAAGGGTCTCACCCTCACTCTTGAAATCCGCTCACGCTCACAAGATCATGAGCACCTTGGACCCGAGAGCTCCTCTCTGAATCACAGATTTAATTGCTCGCTCTTCTCTCTCTTTCCTCCTTCCTCCTCCTCCTCATCCCTCTTATTCCATTGCAACTGTCTCAATCTCCTGATGAAATTGAATAAAAATAACTTGGCAAAAAGGGGGGCAGAAAGAAGGAGCGAATAAATAATCCTGTCCCTGTCTCCTATGGCCCAGAGACAGATCAACTGGGAAGAGCTTTAAGCAAAGCTTATCTGTTGTGTTTCAGAGAGGCTCTGACTGATCTTCTCCAATCAAAGGCGTCTGTAAGCGTTTGGTCTTGCCTTGCTGCTTTTCATTTCCCTGGGCTTAATTAAATGATCGAAGATAGTCGGCTCTCTGTTCTCGAAGTCCCCTCGCTGTTAATATTGTCAATATCGGAGGCCGAGCGGCGCACTGCTTAGCAAGCGACAGTTAGCGCTGGGTTTCATTAGCGCCTCTCCGTTCTCTCTTTCTCCCATTCTTCTGCCTTTTTGTCCTTATGACGCGGATTGTTATCTGCTCCCTAAGCCATGTTTGTGTTTGCCACTGCACTCCGTCTCCTCTATTATAACCCTGGCGGAGAGCTGAGATGTATCGATGGAGGCCTAAGCAAGCATGACTTTTCATTTCTCACTTCTATCTGTCCTTCTCCTCTCATCCCCTCTGTTCAGGTGACACCCTCCTCTAAGATTGTGGGCGATCTGGCTCAGTTCATGGTGCAGAACGCTTTGACTCGGGCAGAAGTGGAGGAGAGAGCAGATGAGCTGTCTTTCCCCCTTTCCGTGGTAGAGTTCCTGCAAGGACACATCGGCATCCCCCACGGAGGATTCCCGGAGCCCTTCAGGTCAAAAGTATGACCCGCACAGCACATTTATCAATCAAGCTGCTGAAATAAAACTAGTGTGACAAGATACCTTATTAAATGCTGTATGGCTATTAATTTAAGTATATTTTACAGCTGTGCTCTTTAGGATAAGTGGGTGGCAAATTACGTTCTTTAAAGGTGCAATAGGTGATTCTCTTCAGAAACATTTTTTGTTATGCTGGTTGAAAGTCTCCTCATATCCTGATAGCAATCACTACAAGCGATCTGAATGTATTTTTATAAATGTATACCGTCTGTGGAAGGCGTAGGGCCATAAAATGTTCGGACTAAACGAAAATGTTCGGACCGAACGAAATTATAGTATGTGTTCCCTGTCGGTCAACATGTGTTTGCATACCACTGCACAGCCTGTTCAAGCAGACATTATATGTCATCAGCACGTTTCTTGTATGCTGTGCAGAGTCAGAGCGAGAATGACAGGCAAACAGCAACAACCTTACTTTCCTTATGAACCGACAACAAGTGGCACTGGAAAAGTATCGACCAAAAGAAAGAAAGTGCTACAAAAAAAAAAAGGCTGGATCATAAAAGATCTAAAACCCTGAATTAATATCGGTGTGTTGCTTTTTCCACGCTGGAGACAACTGTGGGAATCAAAGGGTCAGAAATATGATGCCATGATTGCAGTATTTCTTTTGGACAGGTAGGTACAACCCGAATTCCAGAAAAGTTGGGACGTTTTTTAAATTTGAATGAAATGAAAACTAAAAGACTTTCAAATCACATGAGCCAATATTTTATTCACAATAGAACATAGATAACATAACAAATGTTTAAACGGAGAAATTTTGCAATTTTATGCTCAAAATGAGCTAATTTCAAATTTGATACATGCTACATGTCTCAAAGTTGGCACGGGGGCAACAAATGGCTGAAAAAGCAAGACATTTTTTAAAGATTTAGCTGGGAGAACATCTAGCAACTAATTAAGTTAATTGATAATTTAGATATAAAATTATATTAGCTATAAAAGGGATGTCTTAGAGAGGCAGAGTCTCTCAAAAGTAAAGATGGGCAGAGGTTCCTCAATGTCAAATTGCAAAGGCTTTGCAAATCTCATCTACAATGCATAACATCATCAAAAGATTCAGAGAAACGGGAGAAATCTCTGTGCGTAAGGGACAAGGCCGAAGACCTTTATTGGATGCCCATGGTCTTTGGTCTATGGGCAGCTTACATGTTTTGGAATGCACTATGAATGCTGAAAGGTATATAAAGGTTTTAGAGCAAAATTAAATGAAAAATATGTCAAAGACAACCACAAACTCTTCAGCAAGAATGGAACCAAATTCCAACACCAAAACTCCAGAAACCCATAACCTCGATGCCCAGACGTCTTCAAACTGTTTTGAAAAGAAGAGGAGATGCTACACCATGGTAAACATGCCCCCGTCCCAACTATTTTGAGACCTGTAGCAGGCATCAAATTTGAAAAGAGCTAATTTTGTGCAATTTTTTTTTTAAATTTATTAGTTTAAATATTTATGTTATCTATGTTCTATTGTAAATCAAATATTGGCTCATGTGATTTGAAAGTCTTTCAGTTTTCATTTTATTCAAATTTAAAAAACGTCCCAACTTTTCCAGAATTCGTTTGTACATGGTATGATTAGATTTTGATAGTAATGCCTAATGTAGCGTATGCAGTTTGTGTATCTTTACAAATTAGCTCAACGACAGCAGCACCCAAATGTCTAATCGGGAGATATTTTTGTTTTCAAAGTTACTAGCAAACTACAACATCTACACCTTTGGTGCATGGATTCGTAAGGCCACCACCACCAGATGTTTCGACCATTTGTTTTTGAGTCTTGCTACAAACAAAGAGTAAAATAATGTATTACCTCCTCCAATGAAAATACACTCAGCGTCGCTGCATGAAAGATAGTTTGTGTTGTTCCTTCGCTTGATATTCTGACATTGTATTTTTGCTAAAATACTATCACCTTTCTGGTTATAAAAACAGTGATGTGGTAGTTTTTTATCAGCAGTCACGTTAGAAATGTCCACCATATCCATTTGCTGCATCCAATTCCTTTTTTAAAAAGTTGTTTACATTCGTTATTGTAGTACTGTTAATTACTATACTGTTTATTTTTTTCACACCAGTGAATGACACATGATGTAATCCAATAACATTGTCTCTGGTCTTCTGGTCTGTGCGCGTTCATGTGTTTTTGAGGAAGCGTGGCTTTGGACGATGATTTGCAGGGAGGGTGGGACATACGCTTTTTGCAGGCTAAAGTTAGCATTTTTCCAGATCACTTACTGCACCTTTAAGGGATAGTTTACCCAAAAATTCAGATTTGGTCATCATTTTCTCACCTTCATGTCATTCCAAACCTGAAAGACTTTCTCTCTACCCTGGAACTCAAAAATAGGAAGATATTTTGAAAAATGGTTCAGCTGTTGTTGTTTATACAGTGAAAGTCAGTGTGTTCTATTGAAGAACAGAAACATTCTTCAAAATATCTCTTGAACACAAAATAAGTTAGGAATACTGTTTAAGGTTAAAATTTAAGTTAGCAGGATTTAGAACTGAAGGTTAAGCATGTAGATTGGAGTTAGTTGGAGTTGGTCAATGTGTAGCGTTAAAGAGATTAGGGTTATAGATTAGGGATCGGGGCTGTATATTTTATTTCGAATAATTAAAAAGTTTTATATATTTATTTGGTATGGTTTTAGTTAACTATAATAACCCTGTTATCAGGCATGTATGACCAATGGAAGACATATTCAGAATCCTATCCTATTAGTTTAGTATCCATGGTAATTTCACTTAGGAAATTGAACTTTTTCAAATCTTAAGAGAATCAAGAATTAAGATAAAAATATGGAATCAAGATATTGTGTGGGACCAGAGGTTAGGATGAAGGTAAGGTAAAAGGGTCAGAGGGAGTATTTAGAATTGATTGCCGTAAAGTAAGTTGAACCTGAGTTTAAGTCTCCTCTCGGCTTGGGTTGAGATCAGAAAGAAGAGAGAACCCTGTTTTGTACAGTATTGCACAAATACAAGTCATTGAATATCTCCGTGGTGGGCAAAATAAGCTTCACCCCTTTCACTGAAGAGATTCGGTTGATCGCAATGAAGTATGTCTTCAGTTTCTCCCTACAGTCTCTGGAGTGCATTAACGCTGTGTTGTGCTTGTCAGAGATACGTAAGGGAAAGCCATGTCATTCCTTTTGTCTTGAATGCCCCAATTACCCAGCAGCCATTCCTGTGCAAGATTAGCTGTTTCCCTGACAAATGTGTCTCACATCAGAACTGAACAATACCCGCGCTAAAGCTTTTCTGCGCATGCAAGTATGCAGCTAATTTATTTACAGTGTCTCTTTTTCAGAATTAGTAGGCCATCTGCTTTGCATATACTTTAGATAACAAACATATTTGAGCAACATGGCACTGGCCTTATTTTTTTCCCATCTGTTTTGTAACATTAATATTGTTCATCATTATGCAAGCGTTTGTTTACTTGTATAAATGTTGTTTTATTTAGGTCTGTGGTGTGTATTCTGAAGTCTTTCTTTGTTCTACAGAATTTCATAATTTCAAATTTAATTCTTTACCACTCGCGCTTGATTCTTCAGCCTCTTGAATTCAACTAAATGAAGCAATAGGGAGAGATTAATCCTGCTCCTAGTAATGATCGGTTTTCTCAGGCTCTCATCTCTTATTTGTGGCACAGGTTTTGAAGTCTCTTCCACGTGTGGAAGGACGTCCCGGAGCTTTCCTGCCTGCATTGGATTTCGAAGCCTTGGAGAAGCAGCTGCAAGAAGCTCACGGTGATGAAATCACCCCTGAGGATGTGATGTCAGCAGCCATGTACCCCAAAGTATTCCAGGAGTTCAAAGAATTCACTAGAACCTTTGGGCCTGTGGATTGTCTAGACACTAGACTCTTCCTGGATGGACCCAAGATTGCTGAAGAGTTTGAGGTGGGAGTATTTCTTTCCTTCTTTTTTAATGAAACATTTTTAAATATTAAACAGATGTAGCATCACATTTTTATTTGCTGTTACTGTGCCATAAATCTTCCTGTCTATGATTTTAAATGTCATTCCTACATTCCAGCCATGAGTTCCTTAATTCCTCTGCTCGTATCTCTGCTGTCTGTCTCAGGTTGAGTTGGAGCGAGGCAAGACACTTCATATCAAGGCTCTGGCTCTAGGAGACCTTAATAAAGCCGGTCAGAGAGAGGTGTTCTTCGAGCTCAATGGTCAGCTGAGATCCGTCCTGGTCAAAGACACCGTAGCCATGAAGGTATGTTTCTGAATTTTTCCCCTCCTCTTTTAGTGAAACTTAGTTTTTTGGACTAGTTGCTTGAAGGTAACAATAGCATGTTTCCTAACTAGTTACAAGAAGTAAAATACAATAACAATGTAAATAAAATGTATTTATCATGTGAATACTGACAGTTATATTATAGTTTAAAATTTAAAATTTAGTTATTATTCTAATTTTAGCTTCTATTTTATTTTAAATTTAGTTTTTATAGGGTTTCCAATGTGTTTTCGTTTTTATTGTAGTCTTAAAGGGTTAGTTCACCCAAAAATGAAATTTCTGTCATTAATTATTCACTCTCATGTCGTTCTACACCCGTAAGACCTTCGTTCAACTTCGGAACACAAATTAAGATATTTTTGATAAAATCTGATGGCTCAGTGAGGCCTCTGTTGCCAACAAGACAATTAACACTTTCAAATGCCCAGAAAGCTACTAAAGACGTATTTAAAACAGTTCATGTGACTACAGTGGTTATAAAACGACAAGAATACTTTTTGTGCGCAAAAAAAACAAAATAACGACTTTATTCAACAATATCTAGTGATTGATTCAAAACACTGCTTCATGGAGCTTCGAAGCTTTACGAATCTTTTGTTTCGAGTGTGTGTGTGTGGGGTGCTGGTAAACCCTATGTTGTGGGGATCAAATGTCCCCACAAGCATAGTAAACTAGACCTTTTTGACCTTGTGGGGACATTTTTTGGTTCCCATGAGGAAAACAGTATATAAATCACACTAAATTGTTTTTTGTGAGGGTTGTATTTAGGGGTAGGGTTAGGGGATAGAATATACCCAACACGCTGGGGTGCGTGCGTGTGTGCGTACGTGTCATGTGTACGTGTACATGTTTATGTTTTTATATCTCGGTGGGGGCTTAAACCTGAATACACACAGACTCGTGGGGACTCGTGTCACCTAAATTGAGGTCCCCATGGGGAAACAAGCTTATAAATCCTACAGAATGCATTTTTTACATAAAAATGCAGAAAGTTTTCTGTGATGGGAAGAATATACAGTTTGTCCAGTATAAAACCCATTACGTCTATGGAGAGTCCCCATAAAGATAATAAACCAGGTGTGTGTGTGTGTTTGTGCATAGATATATTTCTTGGAAATATATTCTTGGGAATAGTGAGGGTCGAATGCATAGTGTAAATGAAACTGACGCTCCTGCCAACCTAAATCAATTTTCTTGCATTTGTAGGAGATGCATTTCCACCCTAAAGCCCTGAAGGATGTGCGTGGACAAATTGGAGCTCCTATGCCCGGTAAGGTGGTAGAGGTGAAAGTGAAGCAGGGCCAGGAGGTGGAGAAAGGACAACCGCTCTGCGTCCTCAGCGCCATGAAGATGGAGACAGTGGTGAACTCTCCGCTCTCCGGCACCGTGGCCAAGATCTACGTGACCACCGACAGCACCCTGGAAGGAGACGATCTTATTCTGGAAATCACTGAATAGATATCATGAAGGCCAACAGCAGGGAACATAACACATCACCACTGCCAATCCCTGCAAGGCTAAACACACACACACACTGAGTTACATATGGAGGCTAACACCTTTTAGTAGAAGCACACATTAAGGAGGGAAAAATAAGGTTGAGCTTATTTTTACAGAAAACGCTTGTACTTTCAAGCTTGAATTCTTTGACTTTAGTGTCATATGTGCTTTTGTGATCCTCAATCGCTTTTTAAATTGTACGTGATGAGAATGTGAGCTAGTGTTATTCTGTTGACAGCGAAATGCTTATCAGTCTCTAATTAGTATTATTGAATGTACTGAAAACTAAAAGATTTACACTGAAAATATATCAAGCAATAAATTAATGACAGAACAAGATTTAATTATTTGCATTCCTAGTCACGTTAAATATTGCACAGATGTTTCATCGTGATCGTTTACATAAACTAAAAGCACTAAAAAACTGAAACAATTCTCACAAAATCATATGCACAATCCCTCCCTTATATATATATATATATAGAAGTCTTTTGTCAGAGAGGGTCTTACTTGAATTACCAAGCGAAATGCAATTTATTTCAAGACAAAAAGCTGTGTCTCACTTACCCAATGTTTTGACCAATGTCCTTGCTTTCTTTGTTGCTGGGAAAATAAGTGCAGGAATAGATCCGTCCCCATCTTAAACTTGAGTTATGTATCATGTAAAGGTGGAGAATAGTTACCCAGGTGTTTTGGGCTGAAGTGAGCCCCATTGTGGCCAACGAGGATCGATGAGTCTATATTCAAGAGCACTTGTAGACTCCGCAGCAGCTTCGGGGCACATTGAGTTTGAATGTAGGCTTTAGGGGAATGTCCTTTTCCCAGGGCTCATCTTGTGCTTGTGTTCCAATTCCTCTCTTAATGTAAATTTATTTCACTGTCCTGTTACATTCCCCTTTGTAGCAGATGCCTCATGGCTGCTGTAATGACACTGAACGGGTGTATTCTCCAGCTTTCTTTTAATTTCCCTTGTTGAACACGATTGATATAATTCGTAACAGATAATGAGAGGTTTTATTCAATGGCGTTCAAGTAATTGAAAGCACTTAGCCTGAAATCTACGAGACACATGGCTGTTGCGGCAAAAGAGGTCCATTGGGGTGCGTCTGAAATGGTTTTAACCGTCTTGACTTTAAGTAGACCAATTCATCATGTGGACCAATACCCTGCAATGAGGATATTTTCTCATTGGTTATCATAACATCCCATGGTGGAGACTAGAGCGCGTTGTTTTAACTGTGTGAATTGTACAGGCCCATAAATGTGATGATCGTCCCTTCAAACGGATGTTGCCATTAAAATAGAGCTAATGTTGTTTAGATGTAGATTTTAGAGCACAAAACGTCTGTGACTGGATCTCTAAACAATCCATCTCATCACCACAGTTATATTTGAGATTGTTCCTCTGTTATTTGACAAATACATCTTAGTTTACATGAGCACAGTGCTAAGGACTTGTGATAGGCACAAAACTGTTGGGAGAGGGAAGATTCCTGTTGGCTTTTGGACTTTTATTTGGTTCTCATATCAATATGGGGCAGTGACAAGGGTGGCTGGAAATCTCTGGAGAACCGTTTAATGCTATCAGCTCTGACAGTGCAGTCAAGCCAGTGACCCTTGCTGCAATTCTGAGAGTTTTTGAGTCGAGAAGTGGTTGACATAGCTTTGTTTTATGCTGCCAACAATGCAGCTTTTATCAAAGTTGTTAAATGGGTCATACATTGTCTTAATATAGCTTCGTACCTTGCTGATTCATAAGTACTTGGCACATTGTTAATTCAAACTGTTGAAATTTACAGGGTAAATATTTCTGTGCATAGATTATGTGTTTGAAATTGGGAGTGTTCTGAAGGGAATTGGAACTAATCTGTGTGACATTTCAGATCTGATGCCTTTAATAGCATTCGTTATCTTTCCATTTGAATGTCTTTATTTCTGTGAAGTTCATCTCTTTCAATCTGTTTTGATAATGAGAATTATAACATGCAAATACTAATGCACCATACCCTTGTGTGTGTTATTTTAGCATCGACAATGTTGGAGAAAATATATAAATAATAAATACATAAAAGGAAGCTAACAGACTGTCTCCTGTGTCATGTTTGGTTGATATTTTAGCACATAAATCAAAAATTAAACATGTGGTGATGCAATTGTTTCGATTCATTCTCTCAAGGAGTCGATATGCATGTGAATACACAAACCACACGTTAAAAACAGCTTGATGTGATGCGTTTATGAGTCAGTGTTTGAGTGGGTTCAATTCAAATCGATATTTGCGATCGCGTGATCTCAAGTTCGGATGACATCACATGCCTCCAATAAACTCTGCTTATTGATCGTCCGTCTGCCTGCTTCATGTGGCTGGGTGAAACCATCTGTATAATGGAAGAGATGGAATCATACAAGATCTATCATGTGAATAATTAAGTTCATTAGCTTCTTAGAGTCTTATGATTAGGGATAGTCAGCCTGCCAACAATACTGCTGACTGATGGCTCCATATTGGTGCGCTTGTGGCAAAACGGGGTATAGGATTGTGGGATAATGTAGGAGTGATGGATGAAGCTCCCCTGTGCATCCATATGCTCGTTCTATTCTGGCAGCAAGTGCGGGGTGAGTTGATTTGCTCAGCTGATGGATTGATATATGTGGATGAAGCTCTGCAGGGTTTGTTTTTTATGTTGGTCAGTCTTGTATCTGATGTTTCTTGTAAATATGGCAGCAGTGGGGGTGTATAATTGGAGGGAGAATGACTCAGAAGCATTAAATAAAATCTAATTTTAGAAATGTTATTTAATTGAGAAATAACACAATGACCCAAGTGTAGGTGTGAATGTGGCATATGTCCTTGTAAAAACGCAGTGGATTACGTCCTTATTAGCTCCTCAGCAGGATCAGAGAGTTTAGCTTGTCATCTCGTAGTTATTCAGTCACTTTGGCAGTCTTATCAGCAGATGTACAAATCAATGTTCCTTGCCCGTGCCTGTCGATCCCACAATCCTATTTGCATCGCCCAGCTTTCATCTCTTTTTTTACCCTCTCCTTCTTTCACACTCTCTTGACTTGACGGTTTCCTGTCTGTTTCTCTCTTTCTATCTCGCTTCTTTCCCTAGTCTTTTATCACTATAAACCTGAAGGCCTTCAGATTATTCCACGTTCCTTCTGGCTGTTAGAGCTCTGTTTAAGAAGGTTATCATGTATTCAAGGAAAGTATTGGAACCCTTGTCTGCACCTGGCTGTAGGTACAGTGATGAATTGGATATGAATATTCACAGCATGGTCCTGCCACTCTGTAATACCACAGTGTCACCAAATATTAATAAGTTCAGTGTAATTCTGGCCTTTCCTCCTTGCCTTTGGGTTATCCTACACATCCCTTTTGCATAAATCAGTGAGTCTCAATAAAACCACAGTCGATACCAAAGTAGTCCTGCAATTCTACTGTCCAAAAAGAATGCAACCAGTGTTCCTCAAGATTATATTTAAGGGTTACACTTTGGCCCACTTTAGACATTCTACTAACTATACTTTAAAAATTATCCCATGATTTACTCACCCTCAAGCCATCTTAGGTGTATATGACTTCTTTTAGACGAACACAATCGGAGATATATTTAAAAATATCCTGGCTCTCCAAAGATGTATAATGATTGTGAATGGGTAAAATAACTAGCTTCTGGCAGACGGCCGTACACATTGGTTTGCGGCGGAAGAGTGAACTCTGACCCCACGCAAGGACGAACGTGGAAGCGCGGAGGATAGAGCAAAACAAAACACCCGTCACAAATTAGAAGTCTAAAACGAGAAATTTTAAAGAGAAGTGTCGGAGGATGCGGATAAAAGAGATGAGGAGCTTGAGTTTGTTGCCCAGCCCTATTTGTTTCGCGAGAGGCGTCTAAGTTTACAATACTTCTACATCCTGCGTTATACATCGCGTCACGGATTACTCATTTGGTGCAAGTCGACTTGTGCAGTATGCGTATGGTCGTCTGGCGGAAGCTAGTTATTTTAGATTTAAAGTTTTAAATATGGATATTTTCTTACAAACCCCATCGCTTTGTTTCAGAAGGCCTTTATTAACCCCCTGGAGCCATATGGAATATATTTATGATGGATAGATGCATTTTTTGGGGGGCTTCAAAACAGGCCCCGTTCACTACCGTTATAAATCTTTGGAGAGCCAGGATATTTTTAAATATATCTCTGATTGTGTTCGTCTGAAAGAAGATAGTCATATACACTTTATAGTCATATACTGGCTTTAGGGTGAGTAAATCATGGGATCATTTTCATTTTTGGGTGAACTATCATTTTAACTTTATAACTTCGTGTGAACTATCTCTCATTAGAGTATTAGTTGACTGTAAGTAGACTGTTAGGTTAGTGTTGGGTGTTATAGGGTTCGGGTTAGTAGAATAAGCTGACATGTATTTGCAGTTACTTATAGTTAGCACAATGTCTGTCTGTGTTTTAATTCAGTGCCTACTGTTAAAAGCTGGCAAGTAATCAGAGTGGTAATGAATATTTATTAGGTGGCGTAGCATTCACCCAGTAGTCGTAACTGATTTGCTGAAAAGCTGGCAAGTGGGTGCTTGTCCCATTGGCCAAGCAAAACAAAGCTCTTGAAATATGATTATTTCCAAAAAAGTGGAGAGGACAAACTTAGAAATGTCTAGAAGCTCATCAGTGGTCGATCACTGTTATCATGACCTTCTAGGTTTTCTGAGAGTTCTTCAGAATCCATCAATGAGATAACGGCTACTCACTAGGAAATGAATCCCTCGCTTCCATCTCTCCACCTGAAGATCTGTCACTTCCTCGCAGCTCTTTGGACTATCTTCATCTATCTATCTGTTCTTTGCACTACTGTCTCTTTTTTCTGAGTCGGAGCTGAGAGGAAGGTGATTATGGAAGTGTGCGTGCGTGTTGGAGTGAGATTTGGTTTGTTTCCCCTCATCCTCGGGGGCAGCTGACAGCAGAGTCCACTCATCCATCCCTGTGCTGGTAGGCAGGCAGCTCTTTGTACCGCTGGGAGTTGAACAAGCTGTTTGAGACCAGGGCTCGACTCTTGGTCCTGCTCTCCCATGCCTGAATCTGTGAGCCCTGTCTACTTCTAGTGTTCATTTGGACTTTTGCCATGTCATCATTACGGCTTGAATGTGGCTTGAATTTGCAGCCATTTGCTTAATTTTCCTAGTGAGTGTACAGTCAATTTGCAAGCCTTGTTTATACATCCTTATGAAAGAGGAGGCTCTCACTGTGATGAGAGTATAATCATAGTCTGATTGGAAAAGGTCATACCTTGCGTGTTAATGCTTTCTCGCCCGAGATATGGAGCACACAAGTGGGAGTTATCTGCAGAGATTTGGTAAAAGGTGTTTGATTGCTCTGCAGTTCCTTGTGCTTGAGATTCAGTTTATTTCAGGAACCACATTAATGTCACATGGGTCAGGATACACCACATGCAGATCTGTCACCAGAAGGGTTAGGGTTTGCATTAGATGGGCGGCAAGATGGTTCTAGGGCAGTGGATCTCAAACATTTTTACTGATTTGACAATATTTAAGGCTATATTATATAAAGATATAAACATATTTTCGTTATAAAAATAACCAAATGCTAAGAAATATCTTGATTTTTTTAGTTGTTTCAGCTTATTTAAATACTTGTTTTGTCTTTTAAATATTTGTAAGTCATCTTGAGAACCAGTGTTCTAGGGGGTCTGTGGAAAATTTGAGAGGGACAAAATAATATTTTTTAGGACTTAAAAAGTTAACTGTATAACTGCTTCGGAACAATATTCATATTGAAAAGAACTATAGAAGTAAATATAACTTGAATTTCAATTCAAATTGAAAATGTTTATTCGGGTTTACACATCTAGAAAAACGGGACACTGAAAGTAAATATTTTCCAGACAATATTTTAATAATTTGCTTGGTGTCAGTAAAGTAACACGATAAAATCCTATTTTAAAATCCTAACATTATTTAATTATTATTAAAGCTGCAGTCCGTGATTTATTGTAGGCCTCAAGGTGGGGACACACCAACCCGACGTCAAAGAACTAGCGGCAACGAAAGCCGACGGTGTTGTCGCCTCACATCGGCTGTTTCAGGGGAAAAAATGTGTGCTTGAACACACCAAAAGAACTTCAGCCGACTGTCAACTAGCATGCGCGTTCTGCGCCTGCATATAAAGGAGATAACTCTCTATTTAAACAGATATATTTGTCTGTATTCGTCATTCAAAAAGGGAAAGCGAAACTAAGACTGCATTTATACAAACCATAAACAAAGCAGCGCTTGCTTACCGTTTTGAATATCAATCATGCTGATCACGTTCTTTACTCCACTCCGCTCATGTTATTATGAAAATATTCATGCATTCAAGTGCTCAGGTAAGATAATGTAAAAATAAGAACAACCTTCTGTCTTTCGTTACTTTTGCTTATATTCTCGTGAACTGACTCGTTTGCTATGCTGAACAGCCAATCAACAGTTCTCTATCTCTCTGACGGCTCGACGCCGATTCAACATGACGAATCGGCTGATAAAAGCCGACGAGGACCAATTTCAGCCGACAGTGTGGAACACGCTAAGAAAACTTATTCGGCCAACACACAAAAACTGCCCGACGTTCGACCGTCAGCTTAGTATGTTCCGGGCTTAATGCTTTTTTTCTCAGTTGGTCAGAACAAAAGCGGCAGACATGTTACTTACTTGTTCAGATATTTTCCAGTGAAAATTCTTATTTTGGTCATACTTCCAAGACCACAATCTGTGATTCTGAAGTACTGTATCCACACCGAAGTGGCGACTGACAGCAAACATTAGATTTATCTGCAATGAGGAGTCAAGCCGAGGCACAACCCACATAAAGATGATAATTCCACAAATAACTGCAATTGACCCTTCGCCAGGAGTTTGATTGACAAGCAATCTAACCAATCATAAGGCAGTCAAGAGTTAGAAGATTAACCTCGGTGGACTTGAACTTGAAAAATGGTGTGTACTGACGTTTTTCCGCGTTTGAAACAACATTCCTTAAAAAATGACACAATTTGAAAGCTGGGACTTTGTTTAATATCATAAGTAACCTGTTCTGTCTTGTCTGTCGATGTGTTGTCAGTGTCCTCTTTGCTCTGCGATGTATTTTTCACTCTGTGTGGCGTGTCAGCACCATAGCTAGTCGGACAAAGCAACAGTAACTAAGGGGGGCGGGTCTTTGCAAAGGGTCAATTGCAGGTTTCAAACTTACAGACTGCAGCTTTAAAGTCAGCATGAAATGAAAACTCACTCAACACCCTTAAATCACCCAATTTTTTAAATGCATGTTTTAGATCTTATTGTGAACAATTCATCCATGTACAGTGGTATGCGAAAGTTTTGGAACCCCTTGCAGAATCTGTGAAAATGTGAATAATTTTAACAAAATAAAGAGAGATCATACAAAATGCATGTTATTTTTTATTTAGTACTGTCCTGAGTAAGATATTTTACATAAAAGATGTTTACATATAATCCACAAGACAAAAAAAGTAGCTGAATTTATTAAAATATCTCCGTTCAAAAGTTTGGGAACCCTTGGTTCTCAATACTGTGTGTGGTTACCTGGATGATCTATGACTGTTTTTTTGTTTTGTGATGGTTGTTCATGAGTCCCTTGTTTGTTCTGAGCAGTTAAACTGAGCTCTGTTCTTCAGAAAAATCCTCCAGGTCCTGCAGGTTCTTCAGTTTTCAATAATTTTTTGCATATTTGAACCCTTTACAGCAGTGGCTGTATGATTTTGAGATTCATCTTTTCACACTGAGGACAATTGATGGACTCAAACACAACTATTAAAAAAGGTTCAAACATTCACTGATGCTCCAGAAGGAAACACGATGCATTAAGTGAAAACTTTTTTAATTTAAAGATCAAGGTAAATTGTACTTAATTTGTCTTCCGGGAAACATGCAAGTATCTTCTGTTGCTTCCGAAGGGAAGTACTAAATGAAAAAAAATATTTCAACAAAATAAGAGAAATTTGGACTTCTTCATCCTGTTGAAAAGTTTTCACCCCCCAGCTCTTAATGCATCGTGTTTCCTTCTGGAGCATCAGTGAATGTTTGAACCTTTTTTAAAAGTTGTGTTTGAGTCCCTCAATTGTCCTCAGTGTGAAAAGATGGATCTTAAAAGCATACAGCCACACTCGTAAATGGTTCAAATATGCAAAAAATCCTTGAAAACTGAAGAACCTGCAGGACCTGGAGGATTTTTCTGAAGAACAGAGCTCAGTTTAACTGCTCAGAACAAACAAGGGACTCATGAACAACCATCACAAAACAAAAAAACAGTCATAGATCATCCAGGTAACCACACACAGTATTAAGAATCAAGGGTTCCCAAACTTTTGAACAGAGATATTTTAATAAATTCAGCTACTTTTTTGTCTTGTGGATTATTTGTAAACATCTTTTATGTAAAATATCTTACTCAGGACAGTACTAAATAAAAAATAACATGCATTTTGTATGATCTCTCTTATTTTGTTAAAATTATTCACATTTTCACAGATTCTGCAAGGGGTTCCCAAACTTCTGCATACCACTGTATACATCTATTTTCTATCATAATTGTTAATTAGCTGGATCTTCTGGTGAAAATAACAGGGTGCGTCTCAATCAGCTCGCTAACTGTGAAAACCAGGGAGCATTGATGTTCCCTATGTCCCCACTATGTTCCCTTCCGAATTCGTGAACACGATATTCTGATTCAGAAGCTTGAGAGCTAGGGAGCTGATTGAGACACACCCACAGACCTCTCTGGAGACTAAGGGCAATGCATTGGCTAGGTAGTTCCTCATTTGAAGATCTAGACCGTATGTGACCCTCAGAATCCCCAAATTAAGTTTCCTTTCTGCATGTTAGGCTAAGAAAATTGACAAGAGTTTGGCCCTGTGGCTCCAGAGGTGTCAAGCTCAAGGCAAGAGCAACAATTGTGGGGCAGTTGTGGTCTAATGGTTACGGGTTTCAAAACAATGCTTTAGGAAGCATCGGAGCACAATGAATCAGTGTATCGAATCTGCTGTTCATAGTGCCAATGTCACGTGATTTCAGCCGTTGGCAGTTTGACACACGATCTGAATCATGATTCGATACACTGATTCATTTGTGCTCCGATGCTTCATGAAGCAGTGTTTTGAAATCGGCCATCACTAAATAAGTCGTTATTTTGTTTTTTTTGGCGCACCAAAAATATTCTCGTCGCTTTATAATATTAATATTGAACCACTGTACTCACATGAACCGATTTAAATATGTTTTTAGTACCTTTATGGATCTTGAGAGAGGGAATGTCATTGCTCCCTATGAAGGCCTCACGGAGCCATCGGATTTCAACTAAAATATCTTAATTTGTGTTCCGAAGATTAACGAAGGTCTTATGGGTGTGGAACGGCATGAGGGTAAGTAATAAATGACAGAATTTTTGGGTGAACTAACCCTTTAACTTTTCAAGCGCCAGTGCAGGCATCAGCCAATCAGATCGCCTTATGCAAACACTCTAGAACAGTCGCTTGCCAATTGCGTTCATGCAACACCGGAAAGTAATGTGATTGGCTGTTATCACTATAACGGTCGCGTCAACACAAGCTTCAGACACGCCTTCCATCAAGCGTTATCGCAGATGCCCCACGTGAATGCAGCGTTAGAGAGTCGGACTTGTAACCCAAAGGTTGTGGGTTCGATTCCCAGTACCGGCAGGAAATGTAAGTGGGGGGAGTGAATAAACAGCGCTCTCTTCCACTCTCATTTCCCACAACAGATATTCCCTTGAGCAAGGTACCTAACCCCCAAACACTCCCTGGGCGCCGCAGGAAAAATGGCTGCCCACTGCTCCGGGTGTGTGTATGTTCAATACTCACTGCTGTGTGTGTTCGTGTGCACTTAGATGGGTGAAATGCAGAACACAAATTCCAAGTATGGGACTCCATACTTGGCTACACATCACATCACTTTCACTTTTTACACTTTTTCCAGACATATGCCGAACAACCGCCACTGCAAGCTCGTTCATCTTCCTTCATTTTTGAGTGCAACACCTACATCTCAAAATCCAATAAACAACCGATGCATATAACCTTTGACTAAATAAAATGTTATTTAAAGGGTGGCCCCTAATGATTGCCACAGGGCCGCCCTAAAGGCTGAATCCTGATGCAGTTGCACCAGATACTTTTGGCCATAAATGAGTATTTCAGAGCCACTGAAGCAGATCAGTGTCTTCGTGGACTGCATTATTTCTCAAGATCTTGAAGAGGCGGACATCATCAGCACATTTATTATCATGAAGGACACAGAAGGCCGTGTGCTTCCTGGACCAGCCCAGTAAATTCAGTCTCTCTCCGCCAATGTGATTATACACTTCTATCATGAGGTACTCTTACCTGATTAGACACCGTCTGTTTTGGGCCGTGTTGGTTCACTGCAACAGGAATGTGAACCATATTACAGATCCTGCGTCACCTGTGTCTAATCAATGACTTGTTCAGATCCATTACTCACAATAACTACATGTACCAATGACCTTCCTCCATTTCATACTGCTTGTATTTACCTTCTCACTATAGCACTGTAAGTCTGTTCTGACTCTATATTTGCTCAAGAATGTCTGCTCAAACCTCTCATCTTTTCAATTGTGTATGCATTATATTTACACTGTGTGTAGTTACATATGCTGAAGGCATTTTACAAATTCTGATTAGTTTGGAAATTGAACAAAACAAATTACTAAAACACTTCAACATACCCGCCAGTAAAAAATAACTCTTGTTCTGGACTGTTACATTATTTCACCATATATATATATAGAGAGAGAGAGAGAGAGAGAGAGAGAGAGAGAGAGCGCATTCAGCTGCCAGATGGGATTTTATGTGGTTGCTTTCATTAAAATGCATCACTCATGACTCCAGAATTTGATTAGTCACTCGCAAAGATTTGTTTTTGCTGAAAGGGTCATCTTCTGCTAGCTTGTGCTTTCACAGTGTTTAGGAAAACAGCATTGTTGTGATGATGTTCATGAGTTTTATAGGTACTGAAGCCCAACAAGGAAATACAAAAGGAAGGAAACACAAAAATGCATAATGCAATACAGTAGAGTGCAACAGTAAGGTTACGGAAGTAAAAATCCCATTCTCTTCATAAAGAAATTAATTTTTAACAATAATATACAGTATAAATCTTTCAAAACAGACTGACCACAAGCTCCAAGAATGTTGAATGATGATATTCACTTGAAATATGCTCTATAAGCTCGAAGAAGCCATTTTTAAATCTCATTTTCCTTATAAATACAATGAATATGCTTCCCACAATCCTACACTCTCAAACTACTTGTATATTTGTATATAACTAAATATTTTGCACTTCATTATTTAATTTTATACTTGTACTCAGTGACTAAACAGTTTTGGTTCGATTACTGTAGTTCGTTCTCTCAGAATTTACAGTCTTTTTTATCCAAACCGCCTGTCTTATATACGGTTGTGTGTTTATTATTAATATAGCCTATATACAGGTGCTGGTCATATAATTAGAATATCATCAAAAATTGTATTTATTTCACTAATTCCATTCAAAAAGTGAAACTTGTATATTATATTCATTCATTACACACAGACTGATATATTTCAAATGTTTATTTCTTTTAATTTTGATGATTATAACTGACAACTAAGGAAAATCCCAAATATTAGAATTAGAAAATTAGAATATTGTGAAAAGGTTCAATATTGAAGACACCTGGTGCCACACTCTAATCAGCTAATTAACTCAAAACACCTGCAAAGGCCTTTAAATGGTCTCTCAGTGTAGTTCTGGAGGCTACACAATCATGGGGAAGACTGCTGACTTGACAGTCGTCCAAAAGACGACCATTGACACCTTGCACAAGGAGGGCAAGACACAAAAGGTCATTGCAAAAGAGGCTGGCTGTTCACAGAGCTCTGTGTCCAAGCACATTAATAGAGAGGCGAAGGGAAGGAACAGATGTGGTAGAAAAAAGTGTACAAGCAATAGGGATAACCGCACCCTGGAGAGGATTGTGAAACAAAACCCATTCAAAAATGTGGGGGAGATTCACAAAGAGTGGACTGCAGCTGGAGTCAGTGCTTCAAGAACCACTACGCACAGACGTATGCAAGACATGGGTTTCAGCTGTCGCATTCCTTGTGTCAAGCCACTCTTGAACAACAGACAGCGTCAGAAGCGTCTCGCCTGGGCTAAAGACAAAAAGGACTGGACTGCTGCTGAGTGGTCCAAAGTTATGTTCTCTGATGAAAGTAAATTTTGCATTTCCTTTGGAAATCAGGGTCCCAGAGTCTGGAGGAAGAGAGGAGAGGCACACAATCCACGTTGCTTGAGGTCCAGTGTAAAGTTTCCACAGTCAGTGATGGTTTGGGGTGCCATGTCATCTGCTGGTGTTGGTCCACTGTGTTTTCTGAGGTCCAAGGTCAATGCAGCCGTATACCAGGAAGTTTTAGAGCACTTCATGCTTCCTGCTGCTGACCAACTTTGTGAAGAGGAAGATGCGATATGCTAGACCCAACAATGCAGAAGAGCTGAAGGCCACTATCAGAGCAACCTGGGCTCTCATAACACCTGAGCAGTCCCACAGACTGATCGACTCCATGCCACGCCGCATTGCTGCAGTAATTCAGGCAAAAGGAGCCCCAACTAAGTATTGAGTGCTTGTACATGCTCATACTTTTCATGTTCATACTTTTCAGTTGGCCAAGATTTCTAAAAATCCTTTCTTTGTATTGGTCTTAAGTAATATTTTAATTTTCTGAAATACTGAATTTGGGTTTTTCCTTAGTTGTCAGTTATAATCATCAAAATTAAAAGAAATAAACATTTGAAATATATCAGTCTGTGTGTAATGAAGGAATATAATATACAAGTTTCACTTTTTGAATGGAATTAGTGAAATAAATCAACTTTTTAAAGATGATATTCTAATTATATGACCAGCACCTGTATATCTGGTTTGGTTCATGACACAAACTTTTTCCTCTAAAGGCCACTGGAAAAATTGGGCGGACGCTGTTAGGAGAACGTAACACAAAAATCTTTTAAACATATACTGTACCTAGGAGGTCTGCTTTTTCACTTTCAGTTCTGCTACAGTAAGTTACAAACTTTCATATGCAAACACTCAAACGAGCACTGTCCTCAATCCTCAATGTAGAGCAGCATTTAATTCTCAAATAAGACATGAACACATTGTTAGTCACATGTATAGTCTTCCATTAATTTTAACCAACAATCTGTGATAGCGACATTAGGCACAGCGTGATTACTGCACATCTGCTGAAGCCTAATAATTTATTCATTTAAGGTCAAATGCAACATGCCTGGTGCCCATAGATTGAGTCTGTTGTGATTTATCGGGGCAGTAAGAGACGGGGGGAAAGAGAAGATCATTTTGGGGAGAGCAGCTGACTCATTTGCATTCACTCCGTCTCACTGAAACAAGCTATGGCCTGGGAGAGAGAGTCAAATGATAGAATGAAGAAGGCTGTCTGCCCACCTTTGGTCACCCACAGCAACGGAAATATTTTTTATTGCGGTCACATACAGTACAGTCACTTGTGACTCATGGGATTGAAATGAGAAACCTTCAGACAGTGATGAATGAAGTGATTATGATAATGCTTTTGTTCAGGGTGGAGGCTGAATATTTCTGCCACTTGTAGTTTTAACCTTGTAAAGCCTGTCATGAAATATGTTTATTGAATATATATATTAATATATTTTTTAATAAAAAAATGTTTGCATGTGTGATATATTTGTAACATTATTTTAAGGTTCATATAGTATGATATAGAGAAATATGGAGATCACAGTAGAATATAAATGCATGTAAATATTGATTGTCACTATAATAATATGTCCGAGTAAGATAATTTTAAATTATTTTATGATCAAAGCTCATACATACAATGCAATGATTTAGAGTTTACTTTTGAATACAAAATATTTTCATCACTTTTGTCAGGCATGGTATAAAGGGAATCTGACTCAATTTGGTGAAGAATTTACCACCATTATAGGTGGATTGTTACTGCAATTATAGCATTTTGCAATACATTATACAGTACACCTCCTTTGCTTGCAGTAAGACCCACTTTGCTCTAAACAAAAAAGATTAATTTACTAATTTCACTCATCTTCATCACACGTTTTTAAAGTTTATCGCTAAGGTTAAGCTGTTGAAACAAATAAAGTAATTCATGAGGAAATAGCGCCCCCGTGTGTGAAATCTCATTAACCATAGCGGCAAACAAAATAAAAGTCCCGTTTCACAACCCAAGTATTTCCTTGAAGCTACCGATGATATTACGGGTCTAGTTTGTCGGCATAGTATCAAGTTCAATATTCCATTTATTAAAAATACATATAGTTTTATTTTTTTAACCTTGTTAAATAATCTGACATACTGAAATTTGTAAAACTAATAGGAAGCCACGCTTGTTGACGTCACTTCCGAATTACGGACTCATTCTGAGATTCTGGACGGACGAGTATATTATTCTTATTACAGGTAATTGCCTTTTCATTCATATATTAAGCACTCAAATGACTACAAGAGAGAATTATCCCTGGCGTCTCTCTTTATAGACGACTAAATCTATAAAACACGATGCAGTATGCGAAAAATCCTAATAAACATGGTTCAGCAGAAAACCGTAGCCGTCATCCAATTAACTTCCTCTAAAATAAACCATGCACGCTACAAAAACCGATATGATTTTTAGCGGGTGTTAAAATGCATCTTATAGATTACTTTAAGCCATTTAGAGTCCTGCTGCTGCTAACACAACTGATTACTGCATCAATTAAATGATAATGTGCGCATTTGGGTAGAGAGCCTGCGCGTGAGCACAGATGAACACTTACCGTGTATTGTAGCTGTCTGTCAAGATTGATTTCTGTCATTTGTTACTTCTGTTGTCTTTTTCCCACAGACATGAAGCTGAATTTGGTATTAGTTGTCACTTTGATGTCCATCCCCATGGCACTTGTGCAGGGGGCTGAAAAGAAAAAACTACAGATCGGAATCAAGAAAAGAGTGGACAACTGTCCTATCAAGTCCCGAAAGGGTGACGTGTTGAACATGCACTACACTGTAAGTGTCAAGACTTCTCTGACCCGAATATTATTCATGCTCATGCCCAAAAATGTCTTATTTGAACTGTCTTTTTTTCATCTGCAGGGGAAACTGGAGGATGGGACAGAATTTGACAGCAGTATACCAAGGAATCAGCCCTTCACCTTCACTCTTGGCACGGGACAGGTCATCAAGGGCTGGGATCAGGGTTTGTTGGGGTGAGCAGCAGTATTTCTGCATTTCTAGATCATCTGAGATAGTTTTTCAGTCAGGATGAACCTAGTCTTATAAAGAGGAATTAGCAGATTAGATTTAAGAGGTGGTGTGCAACTGTGTCAAATATATTAGCATGTGTCGGTGCTGTGGCCTAGTGCTCTGCGAATGTGCTCCAGTTTGACATCCTATTCCCTCTCTCCCTGTGGTTACCTGTCATATCTATGCTGTCTTGATTTATAAAAAGCCCATGTAGCATGTCCCTTCTCTTTCCTCGTAGGATGTGTGAGGGTGAGAAGAGGAAGCTGGTTATTCCCTCTGAGCTTGGTGAGTATTTATGGAAATGTAATGTCTCATGTGTTTCAAAGCATATGAAAATGATTTTCAGTCTATATCTTCAGCATATCTGACTGTTTTATAAACTACAGGTTATGGCGACAGGGGAGCACCACCTAAAATTCCAGGTAAGATAATGCACATTCCAATCCAAACTTACTTAACCCTTGTGCGCCAAATAAAAAAAAAGTTAGACATAGGTCCATAGAGGACAAAAATGTCCATGTCATAAAAATTTGAAGCTTGGGAGCACAGACTTAAATTTGGTCTCATTTTACACATAATCTTGAAGTAAAAAAAGAAAAGTGAAACCAGAAAAAGTTATAGAGGTTTATGATTTATGAACATTATTTTATATAAATGATATATTATATGAAATGTGTTGAAACATGTTTAACTCTAAATACTGCTAGAAAATCAAAGCCATAAATCTAAACAAGTTGTGTTCCAAATTTGTATGGAGTCCCAGACATGACATGCAGGAAAAAAATAGTAGGCTAAATTATGCGCACGCTTTACTATTTCGTTCCCTCGATTTATAAATCATGATTTATAAATCGAGGGAACAAAATAGTTAATCGTGCGCACGATTTAATTTTTTTTCTTGCATGTCATGTGCGGGGCGCCGTAAATTTGAGGTTGATATCTTAAAATATGAGCTTTCAGTAAGATTTTGTTTGGGCGCAGTACCAAATTTTCCCCGCAGTAGAGTTTTTCTCTCTCAAATATTACAATCACAGACACACGCAATTTTTTTTATTACACACATACAAACCACACTCTAAACCACTATACTAAAACACCCACACAATTCTAGCTGCATAATTTGCAATTGGCACTGTATTCAGAAGCAGAGAACAAGTATAAAGTGAGTATGTGCTTTCTAGGCCAAACCTGAGAAAATGGCACCTTCTGGTAAAAAATAGTAAAAATTAAAAAAATGTAATCCTTTCCAACAAAATAAAAAACCTATTAACAAAGATTGCATCATTTTATAGCTAAATGGCCCTGAGATTTAAAAAAAAATTAGCGGTTTTAATGGGTTTCAATGGGGAAATATTTTGTCCAAAAGGTCCTGAGAGGAACTATTTTGTGTACCTAGTGCAAAATAGATTTTTTAAAGGAAATGGCGGTGGAATAGTAATAAAAATACACACCTATGCCCAAATTTGGCATTAACATAGGCAAAATGATTAAAAAATAAATAAATAAATAAAAACAGTAAAAGACTAAAATGTCAATAATGTCGCACAAGGGTTAAAATGCCAAAAGAAATTATATATTATATTTATTATTATTATTATTATATATATATTTTTTTTTTAAAGAGCTATTGCATCTGTTTCCCACTTTGTTTATTAAAAAGCTGCTATGTCACAATTATAGCAGAGAAACTGCAGAAATATTATCTTTTGAAATTGTGTTAGATAACGGTGGGCTTTGGAGTCAAAAAGGTTGAGGACCACTTTATGTATCACATTCTGTCTCACATTTGAAATCTCTGCTGTTTCCCCACTAGGTGGAGCCACACTCATCTTTGAAGTAGAACTGTTGAGCATTGAGAGAAGATCTGATTTATAGTGACAGACATGTCAGTCTTAAGCATTTAAAATCAGTGTGCTTGCAACACTGCTGTACTGGATATACCTGCATAGCAATTTCAGGTGTTAAAGACCATTTTCAGTTATTCAAGAGGTTACAGAAACCGAATAAGCTCAGTAATCATAATTTTCAAATTTTTTTTGGATGTTTACCTTTCAAGAAAAGAATGACAGACATGTATGTAGCACCATTCTTTATTTGAGAGCCTTACTACATGTATTTGGTTGTGAGAGTGCACACAGTACAGTTTTTTTTTTTTGCCATTCCAACAAGTTCTGATCAGTAACATTTGCATTTCTGAAATCTTGTTCACTTGAAATTGAATAAACATTTTATTTACAAAAGATATGCGGGCTTTGAGCTTGACTTAGCATTGACCTTGGCCTACACCACCAAAGCATCTTCATTCATAGCCTTCATCACAATTCAGCATACTCTTCATTTTTGTAAAATTAGTAAAAATATCAGATGTAACAAATTGGCAAATTCGATCTATCTGTATTGCTACTCTTCATCCTGAAAGAACTTCAAACTAGTTTAATTTTCCTCGGTCAAATGATTTTTAAAAACAGTAGTACTAAGCATAGAGCTGTTGTGTTTTTGTGTTTTTTTCCCCTAGAAATGGTAGATTAAAAATGGCTTACAAAACACAAGTTCACAATTCTCATCCCCCTCCCTCTTCCCAAATTACATCAACACGCCCTAAAATCTGAAACCCCATATCTAAAACTAATATTTTCTGGCCTGCAAAAAATCTTTTCGCCCTAGCAAAAGACATCAGGTGTGAGAGACTGACAAAAAAGAAATCAGCTTTGTTCTAACTTCCTACTTGATTACAGACAGACACATCAAGCCAAGTCACGAGGCTGAAAAAGTGTATTGGTGAATAGTGTAACCGTAACATCAACCATTCGATTCCTTTCCCTAAATCACCACAGGGGTTTTAAGCTAAAGGGACACTACCACACTCTCTACATGTAATATATGCTGAAACAGTACTAAGACGAAGTAAAAACAGTTGGTCAACCTGCAGCTGAGGTTGGCTTGGCTGGACTCGTATCATTGATCTCCGTTTTGACAGACGCTGTGGTTTAGTGGTTGGGTCTGCATGCCTGCATCTCTCCTCTGGGTTTGGAGTGACAGGTTGGTTTTGTGGTGGTGGGAGGAGCTGCGATGACCTCATGGCGTCAACTCCCCTTTCTTCTGCGGGGTGTTGAGTTTCTGCATCCCTCGGACCTTCTCCAGCAATGCCGCCACAAAGTCCTGCAGGTGGCCGGATTTGAATTATGGCAAGAAAAGCACATTTCTGTCCATCATAATGAGTGACTTAATGGATCTGAGAATAACATGACTGCCTGTAATGAAGGTAATTCCTAATGCTATTAATATTCAAAATGGCACTTACATCATTAGGCTTATAACAGTCGACCAGCAGCATCTGAAAAACAAAAATGGAAAGAGAATGTCTTTTAGACTAATCTGCTGTTTTTCCAACTGTGTACCAATGAAAGCGGAAACGCTGAAATAAATCTCCTGCTGAAAATTCAGTCTTCAAAAAGAGCTTGTGACTAGAAGGATTACTGTCAAACCACCTGCGGATGAGGCATACTAGAGCACGATTCAGCACTGAAGGGTGAAAGTCTTGTGTAATG
>RJVU01035392.1:11516106-11539836 GCA_003731715.1 Anabarilius grahami
GGGGGGGACATCTGAAGCGAACAGAATCTAGTAAATGTATTAGAGATCTGATTAGACCTTCACTCGAATGGCTCTCTCGACATCGCTGGGCAGATCCAGAAGCTCATCCACATCTATTTCCAGCTCAGGCACCTCATCCTCCTGTAAAATACAGAACCACTGATGAGAGATGTTAATGAGGGCTTCTGTGGAAAAAAAAAATTAAATGTGAATAATTCACAAGCCACAGAAAGGCGGTCAGATCATGAACTAGTCTGGGTACGGTAAAAAATATTCAATCAGGCAAACAACTCTTCTGCTGTCAGAGAGTTCATGCAGCCCACAAGGACTGGTTGACTATTATTTGCACATCCCACACTGTCAGGGAAAAATGTGCACAATTTTTAACAGCTTGTCATTGGGACAGTGCCCTTAAAGGGACAACTTTGTACCCCATCTAACCCTAAGAGGTGCTCATTATAAGCTTAGAGTAGTAATGGGAACCCTTTAAGGGATAGTTCAAAATTCTGTCATCATTTACACTAAAGGCCTGTTCACACCAAGGACAATAACTATAAATTATGAAGATATAGTTCTAAAAATGTATCTAAATAAAAAGGAATAGCAGAGTTCACACCATTCATAGAGGAACTATATGGTTGGAATCACTTTCAGAACAATTTATTTCCAGCTGATGAATGATAAAACATTGACAGCCAATCAGAATCCATTCTGCTTTAAAGAGCACAAGCATTTAAAGTGACAGACGACAAAACAGCAGCACGTGTTAATGATGCACAGAACGATAATGTACGTTGGTGTGGAGGCTAATGTAGTTATCGTTCTTGGTGTGAATAAGCCTTAAAGGTTTAGTTCACCCAAAAATGAAAATTCTGTCATTAATTACTTACCCTCATGTCGTTCTACACCCATAAGACCTTTGTTCATCTTCGGAACACAAATTAAGATATTATTGATGAAATCTATGAGCTTTCTGACCTCCGATAGACTGCAATGTTATTACCACTTTCAAGGCCCAGAAAGGTATTAAAGACATTGTTAAAATAGTCCATGTGACTACAGTGGTTACTAACAAAAATAACGACTTTATCCAACTATTTCTTCTCTTCCATGTCAGTCTCCTATGCTGTTCATGTTGTAAACACAGTGCAGCACTTCCAGGGTCATAAGTCAGAACGCTGGCTCATTATTGGCCGGCTCCTGCTTTAGCACCACACACATAGTGCTCACATGAACAGCGTCGGCCAAAACTGAGCCGCCGTTCTGACGTAGAACCCGGAAGTGCTGCACTGTGTTTACAACGTGAACAGCGTAGGAGACTGACATGGAAGAGAAGAAATTGTTGAATAAATTCATTATTTTTGTTTGCTTTGTCTGTTTTTTGCACACAAAGTATTCTCGTCGCTTCATAACATTAAGGTTGAACCACTGTAGTCACATTAACTATTTTAACGATGTGTTTACTACCTTTCTGGGTAATTGAACGTGGTAATAACATTGCAGTCTATTGGAGGTCAGAAAGCTCTCTTAAATTTCATCAAAAATATCTTAATTTGTGTTCCGAAGATGAACAAAGGTCTTGCGGGTTTGGATCAACCTGAGGGTGAGTAATTAATGACAGAGTTTTCATTTTTGGGTGAACTAACCCTTTAAGTGTAATGATGATAACTCTTTGGTTAATCATCATTTACTATAATAACCAAACTGTTTTGGTTCCAATTTATATTTTTTGTGCATATAATGGAAGTCAATAGGAACTGAAACTAGTAACCAAACTATTCTTCAAAATATATTCTTTTATATTCCACAGAGGAAAGAAAGTCCAGGTTTGGAACAATAGAATTTTTTTTTTTTTTTGGGTGGACAATATTTTTAAGGTGCTATGAACATTTTAGTGGTAGATAAGGTACAAAGTTGCCCCTTTAAGGAAACTTCCCCAGTGACAGGCTGTCGTACCTTTAAAGGTACAATGTTTGCTCTTTTTCTGAGCAAACGAATCAAGCCATCTCTGGCCTTTGTGCATGACATCCTCTCTGCACAACAGGATGGGTTGATCCTCATATCCATGTGCGATTTATTGTGTGCATGTGACAAAAACAATCTCTATTCACTTCCTGTTGGCTCCATCAACACAATTCTATCTGAAAGCTTCTTAGATTGAGACACAGCAAGTGAATGGAAGCACAACCACAGCTTCAACCTCTGCTGTGTAAAACTCTGGATTTTTATGTTATATTACAGCTAGTTTGCAGTCACACTCCTTTTCATTAGAGATTGACTCTCATTTTGCTGTCTCCTGCAGAGCTATTATGCTCCATTAGTGAGTGCTGAGGAAGACTGGTGAGGAAAGTTTTTCTTTAAGTTTATGTGCTATTGCAGTCATTGAGAAACCAGGTCTGTTATAAAACCCTTCACACTGACCCATATTGTAGTCGCTCTATCACACTACAATTGACCAAAGCCTTACCAGTGGTGCTACTTATAATTAAAACACTTTCTCTTGCATCTTATTACTTAATCACAGTGATCAGCTGAAGGTCAGTACACCACCTTCATTTAACATTTACAGACTAGTGCAGCACTTCATGAGACAGTAATAGGACTGGGAAGTGCATAGTACTGGCTCTTTAAAATACTTAATTCTGATTGGTTAATCATGGTATTCTGTAGCCAAATCAGGACTCAGTAATGAGGATTGCCCAGGCTTACTGACACCATTGTACCTTCTCCAACTACATTTACATTTATGCATTTAGCAGATGCTTTTATCCAAAGTGACTTACATTGCATTATACTATACATTTGTATCGGAGTATGTGCAATCCCTGGGATCGAACCCATGACCTTGGCATTGCTAGAGCCATGCTCTAACCACTGAGCTACAGGAAAGCTGTAGAGTGCTTATTGATGCCTCTTCAATAATTTTTAGTGTGTTTATGAATTTATAGCTGTCATGGAGTTAAAATTATAGCTATTCAATTCTCAGTTTATTAAAAAAAAATAAAAAAAAATAAAAAGATTAGTTCTAATTATATGTAATATAAAATGTTGCTAAGATTTTTTTGTGGCTAGTGGAAGTATTGAGTAGTAATGACCACAAACCGTTTAACTGACCATTGTCCCAGGCAACCGATTTTGTACATTAATAATAAAATATACACTACCATTCAAAAGTCTGGGGTCAGTATGTTTTTTTGTTTTTTTTGCAGCTGCTGTTTTTGTTATTAAAAGAAATGAATACCTTTATTCAGCAAGGACATATGAAGTTGACAGTAAAGACATTTATAATGTTACAAAAGATTTATATTTCAATGCTTTTCTTTTGAGCTTTATACTCATCAAAGATTCCTGAAAAAATCCACAAAAATATTAAGCAGCACGACTGTTTTCAACATTTATAATAATAAGAAATGTTTTTTGAACAGCAAATCAGCATATTAGAATGATTTCTGAAGGATCATGTGACACTGAAGACTGGAGTAATGATGCTGAAAATTCAGCTTTGTGATCACAGGAATAAATTACATTTTAAAATATAAAATTCTAGTAATATTTCACAATATTACAGTTTTACTGTATTTTTGTTTGAATAAATGCAGCCTTAGTGAGAAGAGACTTTTAAAAAATCTAACACCCCAAACTTATGAACAATACTGTAAATATTTTATTTGTTTATTTCATTTATTTACTAAGTAGCCAAGATCACCCCGTTTTGTTTTGTGATAAAGATCACAAAACCATCACAATGTATTTCTTTGCTCTGCAGTAGTTACATTTAAATAATGTGAGCTCAGTGAGAAAATGCACCCGACTGTGTAAAACAGCCATTATAGGCACAACATTTTCTCAGTGGTGTGTGGAAATTATTTGAAAGCCAACTATTAAACAAAAATACATTTGAGCCAACCTCTATCCGTTCTACTCTGAACAATAGAAAGGCCTCAATAGAAAACCGTTTAAATTAGGTTATGTAATTTGTCACTGTGCATCGCTATCCTCTTAGGTACAAACATTTATCTTGAGTTTTTGCTCAGGGCTTTTGTGATTTAAGATGTGCAATCTAAACATCAACCTAACTGGAACAAACTCTGCTGAGACTGAGATATAATGGACAAGTTCTCCTGTCAGACCACATTAATATACTAATAACCTGTGGGATTCAGATGACATTTCACAGGTTTAAATGTGTGCTTCTATTATCTTCTTCATTAATATCATTGTAACTTGTAGAACTGTATTCTAACATCAGAAACCATTTGTCAGTGGAAACTTATCATACGTAAGGCAAGCAGGCTCTTAAACTAAATCCAAAGGGTTCAGGCTATTCTGGTGTCAATGAGACAAAGCGAAATATGGATTTTAGCTCAGGATGAGGCCTACCGCTGGGCTGAGAAAAATCTCATTTCAAGAGCTGCCTAGTTTTACACTACACATAATCTAGGTCAGTTATATTAGCCCTGGAGGTTGTCAAGCTCAAAGTGAAGCATGCTTTGCATGTCTGAACAGATGACATCATTACAATGGCTAGAAGGTTGATTCCAAACATCCCAGGGGGCTGAAAGAAAGACAAAAAAAACCATCCTGACCAGTGTCACCTACTGTGCAATAGACATAAAAATCCTAATCAGCTATATCTGGGTTTTGTGCATCTGTAGACACAATTATATTGGGATTGGAATCCATGTCTTTGTTAATGCAGCTGGAGCTCCATCCTCATTTAGATCCATCACATTAACATATGAGGCAAGCCCACTTTTCGATGAAATATGAATGGATGCATTATGCATCAAGGTATTATTAGGTGCTCAAATGTTTCTTCCTCGCAGCACCTGTTCAGGAGGCTCACATTTTGTTTTATGTCTTTGTCTGTAGTTGTATCATGCCACGCCCTTCCATGTGTAAATGTATAACCATTAAAATCAACATCGATTAAAAATAAAGACAAAAAAATAAGTAAAAGATGCCATGCTGCTCTTAATAAGCAATCAATTTATTAAAGCAAGGCAACTATAGCGCAAAATGGACCTGACAAATGGAAATACCGGCACTGGAAAGAAAGAGCTGTCATTCCTTGCAACAAAGGATTCCACACGTTCAAAGCAATGACAGTTTTTTTTGTCCTACCTCGCAATCGTATAGATTCATTAACTGGCTAACTATCCACTCCTCCAAATTCAGCCGCCTCCTCAGTTCTTTTCTGTCATATTTTACGGTCACTCGTCCTTGCTTCTGTGGCACTAATTCTTCGGTACCGGGAGGTGTTTGAAAATAGACCCGGGGCTGTGGTGTCGTTTCCGGACTCGTTACCGCTGCCATTGTCCCTAATAAAAAAAAACTGAGGTGGATTTAATCAATTAGAGCATCAATTCAAAAGACAGAGCTGGTAATGTGCACATCTACTGCATGTTGCAAAAAAAAGTGACGGGCCCCTTCTCTTAAATGGAACAGACCTTTGGATTGCAAGGAGTCTGCAACGGTAGATGAGGATCAGGCATACAAGGCGCTTAGAAAACAGAAGAATTCATCAGACTAATTGTGTGGCCACGGATTATCAAAGTCCATCTTCCCCAAATCGGTCCATCAATTGTCACAGAAGCGCTTGTGGGCGCCTCCAAGTGTCCGCGCTGAGCGATGTCGTGAACGAATCATTCGTTTGAATCGGATCTTTTCAATAGCCTAAATCAGTTATGGCGGTTCACTAAAACGCAATCTAGCAACTCACTTGCTATTAGGACACTACGATTTTTTACACTACACTACTTTTATTTTACTATACACAATATTTATATAGCAGAAATAGTAATATGTGGTAGGCATATTATACAGTCATTGATGCACTGAACTGAGAAGTTGAAGCGTCAAGTGACTGCGGGGTCGAAATGAGTCCAAATGGTGCTTTACAAATAGCGTTATGTTACAACTAAAACATACTGAATGTAGATTGACTATATGTGAGTCATTCTGCGAAACCGGTACGATTTGAGTCCCTCTGACCTTTTTCAGTGTATTTTATCTACTGGGTCACCAAAATATATTTTAAAAAGCTTTTTGTATTAAATGAAATGTTTCCTTAAATAATGTTTAAAAACATGACATACATTTTATCTTTATATTAGAAATTATTTTGTTTTTTTCAGTTGACACCACCTATTTTGTCATGTCCCTCAAGGGCTTCTATGAAAGTGTACTTGGGATATGAATAATAAAATGAGATAAAAAAAAGTCCATTCATTTTGCCATTCCCATAAATATCCATCTGTGCTTTTTTGCAGGTAATGTTTTTTTCTAAGTAAATTCATGATTATTCATTATAATCACATCATTTAGTTCCGTACCTCAGTAACCCCTCAACCCCGTTACACAAACCATTCTCTCCCTGTAAAAATAATGAACTGATACTTATGTGACATCATTGATAGGAAGTGACATCATAGAAGTCTTCTGAACAACATTGTGAGCAGACACAGGCGAGTTACCACCTTCTTTAATAATTCTAACTAAATTATGTTGTGAAATTGTGTTTGTCAAGCTTAACGACTCAACCCCGTTACATCAATAAAAGATAGAAAACTATTACTTGTGAAAATTATCTTTGTTATTTCAATATTATTCATGATTTCTTAATATCATGCATGCCATGTGCTCTCCATTTATTCACTAGATTTAGAGCTGTGGCCAATTTGGGCAAAAAATCACAACCCCGTCACACCTACATTTTAATTATTATTATTATTATTTTAAGTTAATAAAAAAGTAATTTAAAGTTTGTTGAAGTCTGTCTGAAATGTTCAGAGCAATCATACGAATACTAATTTTAGTTCAAATTCTGAAGTAAAGCCTTTGATCAAAAATGATGAGGTCGCTGTCACAAAAAGTGCCCCTTTCAGGCTTTAGTATAGCAAAAGTGTGAGATTTTATGTAACTTTTATATTTGCAATTACTGAATTAGTGTGAGGGACATCTGATTAATAGGAGAATGTTGATTTTATCACAAATACATTTTATAATAATATTCAGAGTGCTCCCATAGTGTCCATAACTTAAAATAATGACCAGTAATAATAGGGATTTGATGCCTGAGATAGGAAAATATGTTTTTCTGGAAGTTAAATATGTCATTAATGTTGTGGGGTGTTCAGAAAAGTAATAGGCCTACATTTTGGTAAAAAATCTAAAAATGTGTAAGTCCAAATCGTACCGGTTTCGTAGAATGACTGTATAAATAATACATTTATATGTATAAATAATAAATGATAAAACACGCAAACGTTTTTAACCTATGCACCTTTAAAAAGTTAGGCATGCGACTGTGCTGATCGGTATTTGAATCGCTAATTTGAAACGAACTGTTTAAAAGAACCGAATCGCGAATCGAGTCGGAACTCCCATCACTATGAAATACCACCACGCAATGTTTCCCTTTGGTCTTTATGTAGGTTGTGCCAAGTTGCGTTCTAGTAAATAGATTAATACTTAATATCAGTTGTTCATAAAGTCATAAGCACCGATAGCCTAGGCTATCATGATTTTTGATCGATATTATAGCCTACTGAAATGTTATGCTCCCTATCTGTCAGACCACCCCTCTTTCCTGTATGTGGACTATTCCAAATCAAATATCATGTGCTTCTCTCGCCCTCTCACTCACTCACACACACACACACACACACACATACATTGTGCATTACGGTTATGCCAAGTGACCCTCAGTCTGTCTTCTCATTTCATCGTAAAACATTATGTCATTTATTCAACCCTAATTGGTTCATTCACTGCACTAAATCGCCATCCTTTTTGCATCAGCTAAATTTGAATAGGTTCACTGCCCTCAAGCTATTTCATTGTCCATTTAGAATTTCCTTTTATTATTATTTGATTGGGTTATTCATTATACTTATTGACATGAATGGCTACATATATTCCTGTATGATGTAAAGCACAAGAGTGTATTTAGGCTATTGCACTAGCCTATACATTATAAATACAATATAAACAGAGCTGGGTAGTAACTGATTACATGTAAACTGGATTAGCCTAATCAATTCCAAAAATCAAATACTTGTTACATTATAAAATACCAGTAATCAGACTACAGTTACTTTTCTATTTACTTATTACATGATTAGTCTACATGTTATTCTCACAAGTAAATTATTCATAATTCATTATTTCTACTTCTTTGCTATATTTAAAAAAATTCCTTTCAATAAAAGTCTACAAACAAATATATTTTAATCTTTTTTTAGTAAATGTTTTATTTCGGTTGTTTTTATTTTTAAATTATTTATTGATTATATTTATTATTTATTTATTATAATTTAATAACCTAATAGCTTTTCATTAAACTTACTTCATATTGTTGATAGCAAAGAATGGAATATATTTATTTCTCTTTGTATTTTTTTTTTATATCAGTATTTAAGATTATCCTATTCAAATGTGATAAACAAGTCAGGTCAAAAGGAATCTATAAAGTAATCAAAAAGTAGTCAGAATACATTAGCCTACCTAAAATGAGTAATCTAGATTACATGACTAACTACAATTTTTGCCATGTAATTTGGAATCAGTAACTGACTACAATTTGTAAGTAATCTACCCAGCACTGAATATGAATACTTATAAATATTATCATAGGACACGGTCAAATATTTTCATCATTATGTTGTAGCATCCATTCATTTCCATCCTTTTAACTTCATCATAACTTAATCACAATATCATTTCTCCTTGATTTTTTTCAGCTAAATGGTTTCAGTTCAATATTCTTCATCAGTAACGAAATTCAGAGGGCTGAAAAAGTTCAATGAAATTAAGGTTGATATATTTGAGTATGAAAATTCAAACAAAACACACATACTTTTACAGTAGCCTATGTTTACAATGAAAACCAAAGAGACAAGATACACGAAAGGTTAAAATCATCACATATTTTTGGTAAAGCAGTTTAATCTTACTTCAGTGTTTTTTCCAGCAGTTATGTTTTTTAAATTCTAAAGTTTGTTCCAAATCCATTGGTGCTTTATAAGTAATTATCATCATTATCAACCCGTGATCCCTTCCCACTATATACAGAGACCAAACTATGCAGGTTTACTTAAGGGTTTGGACACATTCTAATTTGCTATATCTTTTTATTTAGATTACTAGATTAGAAATATTGCAAATATTGCAAAATCATAAAAAGTATGCCAAGGTGTCAGGGTGGTATGCTATGTCCTGACTTTGGAAGTGTGCATCCTTGCATTCTTTCTCATTTATGTTGCCCACAACCCCTTCCAAAATATGATGAGGAGTTTGTGCTGGTTCTACTTCCACTTGATCAAGTTTTTAAAATAAGCAACCGATTCATGGCTTGTGATGTTTCAGACCTATAATGCATCATACCTGCATTACCCTTGATTTCCGGTTTTATTTTGTAGAAACCATGGAAACACCAAAGACGCTTTAATATATTATGTTTTATTAGACAGGCGAGCAACTGTTTGAATGGATACATTAATCGACAGAAAACTATTCCTGTTATATAGCTCAACACAGTAAATCTTATTGCTTAAATCTCGTTTTCTTGATTTACAGCGAGTACCATGTTTTACCATGCCTAATATCGATCTAGCTTACTGCAGTGTGCATTAAGTGTCTCATACAACAACTTTCAACACACAAATGTATCTAATATGATAAACAGTGCTGCTTTACCCCACATAAGCATGACTGGAAGAAGCGGAAGCAGCGACTGCGGCATAATAAAAGTTCCACTGCTCTCTTGGCATGTGTCGCACTTGTCTCTCATTAGCAATCGCTCCAGCGGCCTCATTCAGCTCCCACAGCACTCGGTCCTGCTCTGCTTCATACTACAGTAACGTTAATAATCTCATCCATGAACATGATTTCTGCCCGAGTCCCATCCCAATTATTTTCGACTGGCTGTATAAGTGAAGACATCACCTCCCATGATTCCGTGAAATCAAGGCATCACTAAGCTACAACTTTGTTTTGAATAAGCAACCTCTAGTGGCGAGAATTTACATAGTGTGCCTTTAAATCAAATAAATGCGGCCTTAGTTAGAGTAAGGAACTTCTTTCAAAAATCTTACTGATCCCAAACTTTTGAACAATAGTGTACAACGTTTACAATTTATAGTATCACGTCATCAGATGTCATGTTGATATCATAGACATAGACCTTTTGTCATAGTGTTAGCATATATATATATATATATGTTCTAGTGGTAGAAAGCATTCTGATAGGCTCCAAAATATCTTTAACCTCTGGTGTGTATTACAATGGCAACTAGGATTATTTTGAGACAATGGAAAACAGTGAACGACCCAGAATTGAAAGAGAGGGCCAGTGCATTGGTAGAAATTGCATCTTTTGAATCTTATTCGAGTAAATGGTATTAGAGAGGAGGGGTTGTCTCCTTGGGAATAGTTCTGGACACATATTACAGAAAGGTCTCAAAATTAATAGACAACCATTTTGTGTTTTGTCTTATTACTGTATTTTATTTCATGGTCAAAATGTAGCTGTAGAAATCTGTAACCCTATATTATTATTGTAATGTTGTACTTCTGTTACCTATAAACTTCCAAAAAAAACAACAACTTCAGTTATTATTGTTAGTGTAAAACTGTTCTTCAACAGCATCCTAAAACCTCAGTGTAACACTAGAGGGCAGCCTGTGATCGAGCGAACCACACTGCTGAGAAGAGGGCATTATGTAATGCAGATCTTTTGTTTGGAATTGTAGCTGCTTATTTAAAAAAAAAAAAAAAACTTACAAAGATACTGAAAAAAACAAGGTGTTCCTCACAGATGAATGAGTCGAACTAGAAAAAGATGTTATACATATATTGCTTAAGTTGTTCTAAATCTGCATATGAAAACACCAAATGCATTTTAATTAACTAGTTCACAATGAATAACATACAAAAAGATGCACAGAATCATGATCCTGGATCCAGTCAGAGTAACTTCTTTCTGTTTACAGAACAAATTTTAAAGCAGTAAAATCCGATCTGCCAAACACGGGCTAGAATCCGCTGTTGTCTGAAATTTCCTGTTAATCAGTTTTATATTTCTGATTTGCGGCTTCTAGGGCAGACCCTGTATGAAATCGCTGCCAACAAGGCCGTTATCCTTCTTTTTAATGCACCGTGTAATTGGTTCAGAGGCCCCTGTGTGCCACACTCCAGCTCTGGATTATGAGCTCTGGGTCCTGTGGGCCTCCCTCACACACTCTTCTCTTCACTTTACAGTCACAACAAAACAAATCGAAAGGCAGAAGCGAGTGCTGGTACATGTTGCCTTCTCCAAACCGTTTGGGATTATAATGGATTTTAATGTTAGTGTTTGAGATGAAAGAGCCCTTCCAAACAATCCAACTGTAACATGAAATGTTGCATAACCACTTGCCATTGGCTCATTGGCTTTAAGTATTGGATAACGTTCAAATTGAGCATTAATTTCCTTCTCTCTATATTTACCCTCAGCGAGTCTGAGCTGTTGGGAGGGGCACAGTGGGAAATCTTTCAGAGCAGTGTGCCTTTTTAGCTTTAATCTAGTCTCTCTTGAGGGCCATGTTCCCTCCTTTGAGGACCTGTCAGTCATGGAGAGTGCTAAGACAATTCTTTGTGGGGTTTCAAGACATCTTACTGCAGAATTGCCTTGAAGCTAATCTTGAGCCTGGTCAGCGCTTGAATAGGAGACCTGCTGGGATGAAGCGGACTAAATGATTGGAGAAGTCCAGCATATGTCACCAGAGAGAAGTTTTTGAAACTTGAGTTTTGATTTTGATTGAGTTTAAGAATTACGAGGATAAATAAAAAACCAAAATATGCATTGATGAATCATTCACAAAAAGATTAATAACATACATTTACAAAAAAGATAATGTGAATTTTTATTTAATGCCGACTTTAAAGGGTTAGTTCACCTAAAAATGAAAATTCTGTCATTACTCACTCTCGTGTCGTTCCGAACCTCTGAATGTTGTCAAAAACGGACAAGCTTTGGACACTGTTTACTTGTGTATTGAGAGTTGAGCATCTGGGACTTGATCGACCAGGTGTAAGTGGTGACTTAAAGTTAAAATGAAATGAAACTTTTTGGAAGTTTGAAACACGCTCTGAACCACTGATTCGAAACAAAAGATTTGTAAAGCTTCGAAGCTTCATGAAGCAGTGTTTTGAAATCGGCCATCACTAGATATTGTTGATTAAAGTTGTTATTTTGTTTTTTTGGTGCACAATAAGTATTCTCGTCGCTTAATAACATTAAGATTGAACCACTGTAGTCACATGAACTGTTTTAAATATGCCTTTAGTACCTTTCTGGGCATTGAAAGTGTAAATTAACTTGCTGTCAATGCAGGCCTCACTGAGCCATCGGATTTGATCAAAAATATCTTAATTTGTGTTCTGAAGATGAACGAAGGTCTTACAGGTGTGGAACGACATGAGGGTGAGTAATTAATGACAGAATTTTCATTTTTGGATGAACTAACCCTTTAATATATGATAATATACCATTTGAATCTAACCATGACATGTCAACAACAGACCATGTCTCTTCCAAGCTTAATAATGGGAGTGATTGGAGGATGAGATTTTGAAGCCCAAAAAAGTGCATCTATCAATCACTTGCTCTACGGGGTTAATAAAGGCCTTCTGAAGTGAATCGATGCATTTGTGTAAGACAAATACCCTTATTTAAAACTTTATAAAGTAAATTAACGAGCTTCTGGCGTGACAGTCATACACATTCGACTTATGTCTAAAAAACGGCAACTTCTGCGACGTAGTACACAATGACATGACATACTATGCGTAATAACTTAGGACATAGAGTAGTACGTCATAGCGTAGCGTAGAATGTCATGGCATTGTGTACTATGTCGTGGAAGTTAACACTTTTTAGACGCAAGTCAGATGCGTATGGCTGTTGCGCCGGAAGCTTGTGATTTTACTTTATAAAGTTTTAGATAAGGATAATATCT
The DNA here is from genome assembly GCA_003731715.1 of Anabarilius grahami. Taxonomy (NCBI): domain Eukaryota; kingdom Metazoa; phylum Chordata; class Actinopteri; order Cypriniformes; family Xenocyprididae; genus Anabarilius; species Anabarilius grahami. The sequence continues at coordinate 11,529,108 of RJVU01035392.1, forward strand.
CTGACACAAATGCATCGATTCATTTCAGAAGGCCTTTATTAATCCCCCGGAGCTGCATGTAGTACGTTTTATCATCGATGGATGCACTTTTTTGGGCTTCAAAATCTCACCCACCAATCATTGTAAAGCTTAGAAGAGCCAGGATATTTTTAATAACTCTGATTGTGTTTGGCTGAAAGAAGAAAGTCATATACACTACCGTTCAAAAGTTTGGGATCGGTACGATTTTTAATGTTTTTAAAAGAAGTTTCGTCTGCTAACCAAGACTGCATTTATTTAATTAAAAATACAGTAAAAACAGGAATATTTTGAAATATTATTACAATTTAAAATAACTGTTTTCTATTTGAATATATTTTACAAAGTAATTTATTCCTGTGATGGTAAAGTTGAATTTTCAGCATCATTACTCCAGTCTTCAGTGTCACATGATCCTTCAGAAATCATTCTAATATGCTGATTTGCTGCTCAAGAAACATTTCTGATTATTATCAATGTTGAAAACAGTTGTGTACTTTTTTTTTCAGGATTCCTTGATTAATAAAAAGTTCAAAAGAACAGCATTTATCTAAAATATAATCTTTTGTAACATTATAAATGTCTTTACTGTCACTTTTGAATGATTTAATGCATCCCTGTTGAATTAAAGTATTCATTTCTTTAATTTCTTTTCAAAAAAATAAAAATAAAAATTCGTACTGTCCCTAAACTTTTGAACGGTAGTGTATAATGCTACAGAAGCTTTGTATTTCAGATAAATGCTGTTCTTTTGAAGTTTTTATTAATTAAGGAATCCTGAAAAAAAAAGTACACAACTGTTTTCAACATTTATAATAATCATAAATGTTTCTTGAGCAGCAAATCAGCATATTAGAATGATTTCTGAAGAATCGTGTGACATTGAAGACTGGAGTAATGATGCTGAAAATTCAACTTTACCATCACAGGAATAAATTACTTTGTAAAATATATTCAAATAGAAAACAGTTATTTTAAATTGTAATAATATTTCAAAATATTCCTGTTTTTACTGTATTTTTAATTAAATAAATGCAGTCTTGGTTAGCAGACGAAACTTCTTTTAAAAACATTAAAAATCGTACCGATCCCAAACTTTTGAACCGTATAGTGTACATGTAGGATGGCTTGAGGGTGAGTAAATTATGGGGTAATTTTCATTTTTTGGTTAACTATAGCCTACCTTTAGTTACCTTGAACAGAACTGAAAATCATTAAATTCTAAACACAATTGGAGATATATTTAAAAATATCCTTAGTCCTCCAAGGTGTATAATGGTTGTGAATGGGGGACCGCGTTTTGAAGAAAAAAATAAAGCATCCATCCAGAAAAAAAAAAAGTAGGCTAATCCATACAACTCCAGGAGGGTTAATAAAGGCCTGCTGAAGCAAAGCAATGTGCTTTTGTAAATCGACTTGTGCATTCGGTGTACAGTCAAGCTAGATATTTGAATTTATAAAGTTTTAAATAGGGATATTTTTCGTACAAAATCACATCGCTTCGCTTATAATAAGACCTTTATTAACCCCCTGGAATCGCATGGATTAGCCTACTTTTTTATGGTTGGATGCATTAGTTTTGTCTTCAAAACGTGGCCCCACATTCACAACCACTATAAACCTTGGAGGACTAAGGATATTTTTAAATATATCTCCGATTGTGTTTGTCTGAAAGAAGATTATCATATACACCTAGGATGGCCTGAGAGTGAGTATAAATCATGGGATAATTTTCATTTTTGGGTGAACTATCCCTTTAAGAATACCTTCGTCTCAAACTACATTCAATTATTTTAGTGATTCTCATTTGCTGCTTGATACGGCAAGTTTCAGTGTTTAGAAGAAAAATAAAATCAAAGGCGCCTTTAGCCCCGCTGTGCCCTACACAGAACAATATGAAAGAAAAGACTATGCAACTTCCGTTTCATGAGTGTTGCTGCTGGAAGAGATGTTAGTAACACCAGCAGGGGGCGCTAGGTGCCAGTATAGTGACGGTGAATGCTAAATGAGATGTTAAACTGAGGTCCTGACACACTGCGGTCATTATGAATCCCAAGGTAATTCTCGACAAAGTTTCTAAGTGTAAGTGTGGTATCCTGACCAAAATATGCCCATTGGCCTTCAAATATACTCTTATACGCGGAATAACTGCATCAGTTCCTCTCCTTTCCACTGATACCTGGTGTGTGATGGTGTTCAGGTGTCATCGCATCATCCAGGTAGAACCCTTCCCTGCTTCAAGGTATGACAAAAGCGCTATATAATGTATCCTTATTCAATTTGGCTGATGCTTACACACTCCAACCAACATAAATATACTTTCAAAGAGACAAAATAGTTTCCAATGAGATGGAACAACAACCCCAGAAAGCAGGAAAAGTGATGCTCTGTTTCTCACAGTATCCTAATATTAGAAAGCTCATGAGCGTTCAGCAAGACTACAGTGTTAGTTTGCACTATGTGAATCATCCTCACCCTGAAGTGACACTATGTGATGACTAACTTGCCTGAGCTAGTGATTCATGAAACAAGCATTCCTTCTCTCTCTTTCTCTCTCCACTCCCATCTCGCTTTCATTTTCTTCTTCGTTTTAATTCAGACCATTTCTGTGACATTCGGGCAACCTAGCAGACAGAAAGGGAACATTTTAATTACATACTCTGAATAAAGGGGAAGGTGTTATTTTTATAACTAGAATGAGGAGTATTTCTGTTTAAGTGCAGTGGAATGTTGAGCTAAATGAGTGAAATTGTTTATCTGTTGGTTAGATGTCAAGGTTTGTGACCCCAAGCTAATACTTAATGTGAATATTTTTTCCCAAATAAATTAGGCTGTAAGCACTCAATTAGCAGTTTCAAAGCTATCCTGGGTGCTCTCCTGGGTGTTTTACTTGGCCCTCCCACCAATCCTGCCAAGCTTGCCAAAGTCAAATCTGGCTGTGAGATATACAAGATGACGGCTGTAATTGGCCAGAGTGGAATCCATTTCTGGTAACAACTGCGGGTGAGTTCTGAAGCACGGTGTGAGCTGACCCCACTTCAGCCCCGTTTCTCGCCACGGCCGTTGTGATTGATGACTCTAAATTGCCACTGTAATGTTTGTCACTGCAGCTGTGTCTTTTTTTTGTCACCCCAGTGATCTGAAAATAGAGCTGTGGATTGCTGAGACAGACTGTCACTGAAAACAATGAACATCTGATTCCTCATCCATCAAGATTCTTGTTCTCACAGAGTGTTTTAAAGAAGGTGATTCTTTGAACAACAACCATCAGCATCAGCGTATACTCAACAGGTAACGGTCTCATTTCCTGTAGTGGGATATGAAAGCGCTTTGTACCTTCTATCAGTGTTAACGTCTTGTCCAATTTAGTCATATTAATCCTTAGCAGGCATTTATCCATGTACAAAACGGTACTGTTAGTGGGGATCTAGTTGAAAAAGGAGCCAAAGATGGACAGAAAAAGAAAGGAGAAAGAAAATGAGCTTCTCATTTGACCATCAAAATGTGCTTAAAAAGTTCCAAGGACCTCAAGTGAAGAGCGACGCTGTTGTTATAAGGGAAATGTGCTCCAGTTTAAATGCATTATTGAACACTGGCCTTTGCTTTGGCTCTCTATTTCTGGTTTCCAATAAAGCTGGAAACTCTTTTTATTGCATTTTTTTCTCTCAACTTTCCCTTGTGCATAAAACACTAGCTCTCTGCAATGTCCTGGAAAATATAAATGTCATAAGTCTTAAAATAAATAAACAGAAATTTACTGAGAAATGTTGTCTGATTCATTTTTGACATTAGAACTGGAGAGATGATTTTCAGGAGAGAAAATATGCAGATGTTTTGCAGCGAGGAATATAACATGATTGAGAGCGCACATGATGGAATGAATCTGGGAATATGAAGAAAAAAAACAAGTAAGGTAGTAAGTTGGTTCTATCGATCAGTGGTTGATTGGATGAATTCCATCTTGCAGTTGATTGTGGGCGGGGTTTAAACACAGTAAATGATTGGAGTCTGGCATATGTCTGCCGGTTCACTAGACAGTTGAGTTATGACATTTTGAGGTCAAAACAAATATTAAAAATGAAACATAAATGGTTGTATTGTTCATAAGATCTATAACAGGGGTCTTCAATGTTTTGTTGGGCGATGCCGGGACCACAAAATGTGCCAAACAGAGCTACATATTAATCATACAGCCTTCGACATTAATTAAAAAAACATATTATGATAGTTATACACTGCCCGGCCAAAAAAAAATAAAAAATCCTGTTTGGATTTTAATTGGCAAATACTTGAGTCTATAAATGGATCATTATAAAAGGAAGACACATCATGGCCATATTCCAGGATGACAATGTCAAGATTCACCAGGGTTAAAATTGTGAAAGAATGGTTCAGAGAGCATGAAGAATCATTTTCACACATGAATTGGCACCTCTGAGTCCAGACCTTGATTTCATTGAAAGTCTTTGGGATGTGCTGGAGGAGACTTTACAGAGTGCTCACCTCTTTCATTGTCAATCTTGACCAAAAATGTATACACCTATTGATAGAAATAACATCACAACATTTACAAAAGTATTCTTGTCGCTTTATAATATTAAGATAGAACCACTGAACTCACATGAACTGTTTCAAATATGTTTTTAGTACCTTTATGGACCTGGAGAGTTTCAATGGCTTTGCTCTCAATAGAGGCCTCACTGAGCAGTCGGATTTCATCAAAAATATCTTAATTTGTGTTCGGAAGATGAACGAAGGTCTTACGGGTGTAGAACGACATGAGGGTGAGTAATTAATGACATTATTTTCATTTTTGTGTAAACTAACCCTTTAAGTATTTGCCTATTAAAATCCAAACGACTTTGTTTTGGCCTGGCAGTGTATTATGTTAAGACAGTAGAGTAGAGCTACACCGATCAGGCATAACATTATGACCACTGACAGGTGAAGTGAATAACACTGATTATCTCTTCATCACAGCACCTTTCAGTGGGTGGGATATATTAGGCAGCAAGTGAACATTTTGTCCTCAAAGCTGATGTGTTAGAAGCAGGAAAAATGGGCAAGCGTAAGGATTTGAGCGTGTTTGACAAGGGCCAAATTGTGATGGCTCGACGACTGGGTTAGAGCATCTCCAAAACTGCAGCTCTTGTGGAGTGTTCCCGGTCTGCAGTGGTCAGTATCTATCAAAAGTGGTCCAAGGAAGGAACAGTGGTGAACCGGCGACAGGGTCATGAGCGGCCAAGGCTCGTTGATGCACGTGGGGAGCGAAGGCTGGCCCGTGTGGTCCGATCCAACAGATGAGCTTTTGTAGCTCAAATTGCTCAAGAAGTTAATGCTGGTTCTGATGAAAAGGTGTCAGAATACACAGTACATCGCAGTTTGTTGCGTATGGGGCTGCATAACCGCAGACCACTCAGGGTGCCCATGCTGATCCCTGTCCACCGCCGAAAGCAGCAACAGTGGGCACGTGAGCATCAGAACTGGACCATGGAGCAATGGAAGAAGGTGGCCTGGTCTGATGAATCATGTTTTTTTTTACATCACGTGAATGGCCGGGTGCTTGTGTGTTGCTTACCTGGGGAACACATGGCACCAGGATGCACTATGGGAAGATGGCAAGCAGGCGGAGGCAGTGTGATGCTTTGGGCAATGTTCTGCTGGGAAACCTTGGGTCCTGCCATCCATGTGTTATTACTTTGACACATACCACATACCTAAGCATTGTTGCAGACCATGTACACCCTTTCATGGAAACGGTATTCCGTGGTGGCTGTGGACTCTTTCAGCAGGATAATGCGCCCTGCCACAATGCAAAAATGGTTCAGGAATGGTTTGAGGAGCACAACAATGAGTTTGAGGTGTTGACTTGGCCTCCAAATTCCCCAGATCTCAATCCAATCGAGCATCTGTGGGATGTGCTGAACAAATAAGTCCGATCCATGGAGTCCCCACCTCACAACTTACAGGACTTAAAGGATCTGCTGCTAACATCTTGGTGCCAGATACCACAGCACACCTTCAGGGGTCTAGTGGAGTCCATACCTCGACGGGTCATGGCTGTTTTGGCAGCAAAAGGGGGACCAACACAATATTAGGAAGGTGGTCATAATGTTATGCCTGATCAATGCATGCTCGTTGTTGTTGCACATGCATCATTGTCTGTATATTACTTTTCATTGTTAAAATTGAGATAACAAGCGTACATGTTGCGATATAAATAATTTATATTTATATTTGTCAATGCCTATGGCGGTTACGGCCTTGCCTCAGTGATAAAACCAATGCATTGCAATTGCGATTGGTGATTGGTTGCAGATGGCGATTTATTAAAGGTGGAGGTGCGAGTTTACGAATCCAGGAATGCGCGCGCTGCTCTCGCGGGCAGTCGCATGATTGTCTGTTGTAAATAAAACCCCCAGTTGAAGACCCTTGATCTATAACATGCAATAAATAGGGTGAACTTTTATTTCATAATGACTTTAATGTTACAGAACACAGTAGTATAAGAGATCAATTAGTAAGATCAATAAATATATATGTGATTAATTTTCCTGATGGCTGTGCTCTTTTGCGGTTTAAACTTTTTTACAAACAAGATCAACAGGGAAATTGCACCAGTCTTATTACACACATTTTTCTTCTTGTGGTCCAGTTTTAGAGGAAACTCAACTGCGGTATACATTTGCTCTGCTTAGATGCTTGTCAAAATGTTTCTTTCATGTAGTTCTTGAGCAATAATAAATGAAAGCTTGTAATATTGATTTTAACATTTCATGTTATTACTCTCATAAACTTGCTAAGGTGTTTGTAGCTCTTCAAATGAACGGGCTTCTTTTTTTTTTTTTTTAAGTCTGGGTGCCTCCTGTTCTTCCTCTGAGGGTTTCTGTTTTGTTGTTCTATTCTTGTAATTTACATTCTCCACTCCACAGCATTTCCTCTCCCCTGTCTTCCTCCTTCCTTTCTTTTCCTCTAATGACTGTTTTGTACTACTGCGCTGTTCATCGGTCTGCAGGGGGATGGAACAGAGTCAGGAGCCATCTGTCAAACATTCTGGAGAACACAAGAGCTTGAAAAGATGTATCACCATTCAAGCAAAGATTCGTTAAGGGGGTCAGATGATGATGAATTAAATTTTCCTTGATCTTTTGATATAAAAGAGCTTTATGTGCTATAAAAAACTCCCTCACACACTTTGGGAAATGAGTACAACTTTAAAACTTCAAAGTTTTCTTAAGGATGGTTCACACAAACATGAAAATTCTGTCATAATTTTGTTCCTAACCCCATGACTTTCTTTCTCCTGTGGAACATATAAATAAAAAAGAATTTTTCATACATTTAGAGTAAAGTTTTGGGTCCACTGAATTTCACTGTACATTCTCAGAAAAAAGATACACCTTTATTGCCTTTTATTTACACCTAAAGCATTCATATTACTTTCTTAAAGAAACATAGGTACCTAAATGTGTAACTAAAGTGTACCTATTATGTAAATGGTACATTTTACAACCCAAATTCTGAAAATGTTGGGACATTTTTTTTAAAATGAAAACTATTAGACTTTCAAATCACATGAGCCAATATTTTATTCACGATACAACATAGATAACATAAATGTTTAAACTGAGAAATTTTACAATTTTATGCACAAAATGAGCTCATTTCAAATTTGATACCTGCTACAGGTCTCAAAATAGTTGGGATGGGGGCATGTTTACCATGGTGTAACATCTCTTTGGGCATCGAAGACGTCTGGGCATCGAGTTTATGAGTTTCTGGAGTTTTGGTGTTGGAATTTGGTCCCATTCTTGCCTGATACAGGTTTCCAGCTGCTGAAGAGTTCGTGGTCGTCTTTGACATATTTTTAGTTTAATGATGTGCCAAATGTTCTCAATAGGTGAAAGATCTGGACTGCAGGCAGGCCAGTTCAGCACCCGGACTCTTCTACTACGAAGCCATGCTGTTGTAATAGCTGCAGTATGTGGTTTTGCATTGTCCTGCTGAAATACACAAGGCCTTCCCTGAAATAGACGTCGTCTGAGCATATGTTGCTCTAAAACCTTTATATTCCTTTCATAGTGCCTTCCAAAACATGCAAGCTGCCCATACCGTATGCACTCATGCACCCCCATACCATCAGAGATGCTGGCTTTTGAATTGAACACTGATAACACGCTGGAAGGTCTCCCTCCTCTTTAGCCCGGAGGACACGGCGTTCGTGATTTCCAACAAGAATGTCAAATTTGGACTCGTCTGACCATAGAACACTTTTCCACTTTGAAACAGTCCATTTTAAATGAGCCTTGGCCCACAGGACAAGATTCTGAACCATGTTCACATATGGCTTCCTTTTTGCATGATAGAGCTTTAGTTGGCATCTGCAGATGGCACGGCGGATTGTGTTTACCGACAGTGGTTTCTGGAAGTATTCCTGGGCCCATTTAGTAATGTCATTAACACAATCATGCCGATGAGTGATGCAGTGTCGTCTGAGGGCCCGAAGACCACGGGCATCCAATAAAGGTCTTTGGCCTCGTCCCTTACGCACAGAGATTTCTCCAGTTTCTCTGAATCTTTAGATGATGTTAAGCACTGTAGATTTGCAAAGCCTTTGCAATTTGACGTTGAGGAACATTGTTATTAAAGTATTCCACAATCTTTTTACGCACTCTTTCACAGATTGGAGAGCCTATGCCCATCTTTACTTCTGAGAGACTCTGCCTCTCTAAGACATCCCTTTTATAGCTAATCATGTTACAGACCTGATATCAATTAACTTAAAAGATTCAGCTGGTAGAACATCTAGCAACTAATTCAAAATTTCTTGCTTTTTCAGTCATTTGTTGCCCCCGTGGCAACTTTTTTGAGACCTGTAGCAGGCATCAAATTTGAAATGAGCTCATTTAGTGGATAAAAGTGTAACATTTCTCCCTTTAAACATTTGTTATGTTATCTATGTTCTATTGTGAATAAAATATTGGCTCATGTGATTTGAGTCTTTTCGTTTTTGTTTTATTCAAATTTAAAAAACATCCCAACATTTCCGATTTTCTGAGAGAGTATGGTCAAAAAAAGTTGAAATGTTCTTTAAAATATCTACATAAACATATTTATCATAAACATACACAGCCCATAAGATAATCTCTAAATGCTAATTTTGTACTTTACATTGCAGTTAGATATTTGATTATACAGCTAATTACCTTAAACATTACAGTTTGATATTAAGAAAAGTCAATAAATAGACAATATATTAACGGAGGTGTTGTGATGTCTTTGTCATTTGCTGGAGAAAAAACAAAGCCCCTTTAATAAAAAGTCTGTTAGTAATATACAATTCCAACTTTAATGTAATCCGTAATAAATGAAATAAGAAACAAAATTTTACGCATTACAAACGACTCATTCTCCACCTTTTGGCAAATACTGTAGATTCCCTTCACATTACAGCCTTAATGAGTTCACATAAAATCACAGCCTTTCTCCCTCACACACTTTTAAATATAACATTGAGAACATAAATTATTTTGTTTTTCTTGTTGTGATGATGATTAAGTACTCTATGCAGTACTTGATTTTTTTTCTTACCCAAAATATAAATTTGTCTCAGTACAGAACAGATCTCAAGACAATAATAGTGTCATATAACTAAGTAACGAACACTTGGCTTTTAAAAAAACAAAGTCTTTTAAAACAGTAATTTATCAAATAGCAATACATACAAAACCACACAATTCATTTCTTTTGTAAATATTTCAATGTTTGTGATTAAAGAGAAATGCAATATTACGAGACGAATGCACACACACAGAAAAGACATGCTTTAAGATCGAAGTATCACAAGAGAGCACATGTGACACCGGGACTCTCACATGACACAAGCACTCTGACAAGAGTGAAACAAGCATGCCATGAGGGACTATGAACATTAGATATTCAAGGTCATTTTGTTGGTGTGTTTTGGGGAAGTTGTGACTGATTTATGATAAAGTAACAGTAGATGAGTATGAAAACACAGTTAAAGAGACAGAAAAACACAAAACCCAAAATTATTTACATGCCCTCATGTCATTAAAAACCTTCTGCGGAACAATTTTTTCCTTCCTTACAATGAAAGTCAATGGGGTTCAGTGTTATTTTGGTCCCCACTGACTTTAAATCAAAAAACTGATCTTTTGTGTTCCAAGAGAAAGTCATACAGGTTTGGAACTACATGTGGGTGAGTAAATGATGACAGAATGATCAAATTTGTATCTATGCACATCTGTTATTTGACCATAAATCAGTCACAATGCTTTAGGCTTAGTCCTCAAAAGATGGTCCTTCCCGGTCCACATTTTCTAGAGGGATATGGTATCATATGGTAATGGTAGTTTCCGTCAAGTTTATACTTAGCATTAAACAGAAATTCACCACCATAGTCCTCTGTAGTTGGTCTTTTTTCTTTTTTTAATGCATTAGTCTGATGCAACTATGACTGCTATGTTTGAATATGTTTACCTCAGTGAGATCAATCACTGCTCTGCTCTCCGCAAAGCAAAAAGCTCATATTAATATAAATCAAATACTCTAAGGGGCAATTTAAGGTTCTTAATTAAGGATTGTCCTTGAATTTGGGTGGAACTTTCAAGTTCATTAACCCTGTGCGGCCAGATACAAGGAGAGAGATGAGAGTGACCTTATAAAGTAATTACAAACTGATGTACCC
>RJVU01035392.1:11548156-11576724 GCA_003731715.1 Anabarilius grahami
CTATAAGGGTACACTGGATTTATAACAAAAGGCAAAACAAGAACATCATTGTGGCACGATAATTTTTTTCTTCATTGTCTTGTTTTCATTATTGTTGGAAGTTTTATTGAAAATAAAATTTGATTAACTGCCCAGCCCTAGTATCCAGTCTGCAAAGTAAAATAATTTAGGAAAAGATTTAAATTTAATTCCCTTTAGTACAATGAAATGTGTTACGGTTTTAGCTCCACATTTCTGTACACTGAAAATATTGTAGGATTTACTTTGAAACAATTCTCAGAAATTTCTGGTAAATTTCATTAATAATTACAATGAAACAGCATGTAACACATTGAATTAAACATGAAATTTGTGGTATCTGTCAGGAGTTATAAAAAAATGAAGCTCACAAGACAAGAGTAGCAAACTTCATCCATCTTGTTTACTCAGACATTCCACTTCTGTTCTCACACACATTACATTATCACACAACACTTTTCAAAAGTCCACAACACAATTCACTCATGAACACAACAAAATATTGAAGTAGGAAGACTGAAATAGTATTTTCTTGTAAAACATACTCAAATTGTCTTTATTTAATTTACAACTTTGTGCCAACAAAACAAAATAGTTTTTTACTGTGTGCATTACACATCAAAGATGTCCTGCTTGGCTGAGACAGTCATGTCGCACAGAAGATTCATATTTAATGTGGACAGGCAAATTGGTTGTTGCCGGAAACCTGTCACATCATGACTTGTTGCATGGTTTTATACAAATATTTTTATTGATTATATATAAATCAGTTGTGTGGTCCACAGACTTCTATTTGAGCATGTATGAGCACAGAGAGACACTGACCTGCACTGACAGTGACAGCGCTGACAAACTGTTCTCTCCAGCTACTGCTGCCCACCACAAGCGCCAGGTTAGTCTTCTTTATTAGTTTGTCGACGGTATTCTGAAAAAACACAAATACACAAAGAAGACAAATCAAACCTAAACCCACAAAATTGTGTCATCGTAGTAGACAAGATTTAATATGACTCTGTCTCGTAGCCCAGTGAGCACAGAGGTCTCTGCTAAACTGATTTCAGTGAGGTAGTGGGCGTCTATGCACAACCCCGTCAGAATTTCATTTTCTCCAATGTCATCCTGTCCTAGCCGTTTGCGTGTTTGCATTCAGAGGGCTGCAGATAATCTTAGAGGGAATAACACAGTGTTTCCACCTCAAATCTCTTCTAAATCCCTGAGCTACCTGACCCCAGTGAACTTTAGTATTGAGACTGTCACCATGGGAACGAGGAGGTAACGATTCAGATAAATTGAATGTGAGCGATTGAGCAGGTAAGACCATTTCATGAAAGCTGTATTGTTCTGTTTCACAGGACTTACCTTAAACTCATAGGATTCCTCTATGACCACCTCCAGTTTGGTGTGCTCTCCCAGACTCGGACACCCCATCTTGGCCACCTCCTCTTCCTCAGCCCCCACCGCCGGTTTGTTATCATTTGAGTCCCCTGTCAGCAGAAGACACATCGAACATCTACTGAGCTGTGTGGAGTTTGCACATGTATTACCGAGCTGAGACAGTAGAACTTATAAATTTATGAGGAAATTCACGAAGAATGAATTGCACCACTGGTAGCGCTGTTTATTTGCATGCACGGTCTGTGCTTGTTGCAGCACCCAATTCACTAAAGGAATTTTGTAAATCAAGTAACAGTGCAAATGAGGCCAAAAATCTGTGTTGAACACAATTTGCATGCTCATGTTTCCATTCTTGCAGGCTGTAGAGGATGCAGCAGACTGCAGTGATCTGGCATTAACTTTTATAAACTAAAGTCAAAGTAAATTGTTTGAATGTCGCAAGGAATAGGAAAACTTTTTTTTTGCCCCATAAAAAACTATATTCAGATTATTTAGATTTTTTAGGTTGTCAATCAGTGCTGTTTTAGTATAATTGGTACATTATAATAGTTTTTTTTTTTAAGATTTTTTTTTTTTTTTTNACAATAAGCAGACAGGAAATGAAGTGGGAGAGAGAGGGGGGCAGAATCAGGAAAAGTCCGCGAGCTGTAGTGTTGCCAAGTCCGTGGTTTTCCAGCGGAATTGGACTACTTTAACACTGTTGCCGAGGGTTGTTTTTGATGTCCACAGGTTGAAGTGACCCCAAATAACATATTAAGCCTCTGGAATGCAAATTTTACCAGGGGAACCCCAGAAATGCAGATTTTACCCCCACCGGAACATGATTTTTACCGGGGTACCCCCCACCGAAATGCGATTGGGCTAGTTTTGAGTATCAATTGGGCGGGTTTTGTTGAGAAAACCTGGCAACCCTGGCAAGCTCGGACTCAAACTCAGGTCGCCCGAAGAGCAACAGCGATATCTGTCAGTGCGCTGCCTACTAGGCTATCGGCACCAACATATTATTATAGTAATTATTAAAGGGGTGGTTGATTATCATTTCACTTTTTTAACTTTAGTTAGTCTGTAATGTTGCTGTTAGAGCATAAACAACATCTGTAAAGTTATGACACTCAAAATTCAATGCAAAGGGAGATCTAACAGATGGGGGCTCGTCCGGGATATTCCCAAAAAACTTTGAAAGAATTCACTAATTAAGGATTAGTGACAACAAACGGCTGGTAGGGACTACAACAAGCTTCTTCCTGGGTAAGTGATATCACTAACTCTAAAATTTACATAAACTCTGCCCCCAAGAACACGCAACAAAGGGGGTGAGGCCATGTTGGGCTGCTTTAGAGAAGAGGAAGAGTTGTTGTAGTTGTTGTTGTTGTTGCCATGCCGTCATTTTACACTAGACTGCTTCACAAACGAGGGTCAATTCAACACTGGATTTGCACAAAAGTTTAACATGATGGCACATGCTAGTCAATGAGTTGAATCAACTCCACAGCAACTACATTAATTTTCCTGAATCTCTCCAGCTTTGTTGTTGAGCAACCGAAGCGCGAGCTGTTAAAGCTCCGCCCTATTTTGGAAAGCGGCCAGGAGTAGCAACTCATTTGCATTTAAAGGTACACACACAAAAACGCTTTGTTTTTGCTCAGACCCAAAGAGGGGCAAATTTGACAAGCTATAATACATGATCTGTGGGGTATTTTGAGCTGAAACTTCACAGACACATTCTGGGGATGCCAGAGACTTGTATTAAATCTTGTAAAAGGGGCATTATAGGTCCCCTTTAATATTTTAAATGAGCTGTTATTGTTTTTTAAGTTTTCGTTTTTATTAGCTTTAGTAATTTTAATATTAAAACTCAAATTTTAAGTCTTTCATCTAATATTTATATTTTAATATAAATTTAATATAATTTAAATGTTTAAAATATTTTCAAAAAAATTACTGCAATTAACATATTTAAGTTACCTTTGAAAGCCTTAAAAATGAAATTTGGGAGAAAAAAATATATAAATAAATATCTCAAATTTTCTGAAGAACCTCTAGAACTCTCTTATGGTCCCCAGCTTGCATTATGAAAACCACTGAACTAGATTGTGGATGAATAGTGAACAAGAAGCAGGTTTTTGTGCTAAAATACTGCATATAAAGCATCACAACTGTTAAGTGAATTCGTCCCTTTGTGTTTATTATAATCAGCTGCAATTTATCATGTTGTAGTAGCACTATATATAAGCAGGAAATAAACATCTCTTTGTGTGTTCTAGAGAAGTGTTGAAGAGACTGAAAGTCAAAAATCATCAAAAAATACTTTTTCATAATTACATCCCATAACAGTACGGCATTTTGAAGAGAATGGGGATGAACATTAAATTAGCGCAGTTAGTACATAATTAATGTGCAGAAATGGCCTAGAGATATTGCTTCAACATGGCCACTCTCAAAGCAACCAGTTACTGCCTGCTCCTGCCTGCTCCTGCTCTCTCATTATAACAACTCACACATTATAAGACCACAGTCCACTGTCTCCCATTATTCGCTCCATTCGCACAAAGAAACCTTTCTATCAAATCTGTTCCTGAATTATTCAGGGATAGATGTGGAAGCTATTAATACAATATTACACAGAGACCCCAATCTGTGTTCTAATACAAAACCATAGAACTCTGCAGATGGAGTCAGTGTGGATGTCAAACAGAGATCCACTGACCGTGTTTCTGCCCGATCTCCAGCAGCACCGGCTCCCCTAGGTGGATGGTGAAGGTTTTGTTCTTCTCATACTCCTCATCATCAATGATCTTCACCTCCAGGATCTTCCTGTGTTGGACAAAAACAGAACATTTTGATGGCTCAATGTAGCTGTACAAAGAAAGTGTGTAACAAACTCCCTAGTAGGCAAGTGAAAGGTGACAGTGGCAAGAAAAACTACCTAAAAAGCAGATTATGAAGAAACACTGAGATAACTATGCAGCAGCAGCCATTGACAAAGACTGGAAGAAAAAGCTGAGGAAAGGCAATGGAAGATTTATACTGTGTAAATCATTCGTAAAACCATTCTTATGTAGACTGTCGCTTTCAGTTCAATGCAACAATTGATGTAGGAATGGATTTATGAATGATTTACACCTAAATTCATTTTGCTTGTTTTTATGCTTGAACCCCAATGAGTGTATGTAACATTTATAATATTCATTGAATGAACAATTATTAAAAAATGTGGGTTAATTTCCTCTTTCCTCTTTGATAGCTTTATTCAGTGGGTGCAAGTGCAAAAGCAGAAGAGCTGATTCTCTCAGAGAGGCAGAAACATGCAGCAGACGGGGCTGCGGTACAATGTTATTGTGCTAAGGAAGCAGGTGGTTAGCCATGGCAAATCACCATTTGTCATTATTAGCACACAGAACACTGGTCATGGTTGATAAACACTGTCTACAGAAAAGCTGTAAAACAGCAACAAGGGGATAATTTAATTAAATTAGCAAAAAAAAAAGAGGGTGGCACTCAATAACCACAGTATATAATTTTGTAACCATGGCTGTACGCAGAGCTTTAGAAATACTGAAGTCCAAAAACTGAGCTTGCTTCGGGATTCGGGCTCTCCCGGAAAAATGTTGATTCTCTTGATCTACAAATGTTCCAGATTGGATCACAATAGCTTTAAAACCATGACAGTCTTTTTTCTTTTTGCTTTTGTGTCAGTGAGATTTCACAATTTCATGAAAAATGAAAAGTAGATAAAAAATAAAGGAGACATAAATATTAAGAGCATGGATGTCTCAGTGTTAAACATTATTTTGCATAACTGTGCAGATTGAGTGCAGAAACAATATAAAAAGAGTTTTGTGTCTAATCCTGGACATGAGGACATAAAGGAAGAGAAGTGAACTGATCTCAAGATTGTATGGGACAGAGCTCATGAATAATGACAAAGGCAAGGGACAAAGGCATTTTTAAAAACAAAAGGTCTGTTAGGCATGCTCAGGTACATTTGCATTTGCTGTGTAAACACACATTTCTGCTGCTGTTTTGTACTGTAATCCCTCTATTACATGCTAGAACAAATTTTCTCTCTGCCCACCTCTCTTTGCTGTGCTGCCTTCATTGGCCAGACGTGTGTGTAATTAAATTCATTAGGACTTGTTCTTTATTAATTAGCCCACCGTGCTTATCCTACATGATTGTAACATGTGCATGCCTTTGCACATCCCATCCCCCATTTCTTTCTTTTTTCTCTGTATCTGCAGATCTCCTGACTACATCCCAACCCTGTAAACATATTTTCTACACTAGAGTGTGTGGCAGTATCACACAAAAGTAATTTTTTAATTAAACTTTTAGTAACTTCTGCCAGATTTTGTCACTGAATCCATCGACATGCCCCCTTTCCAAAACAAAAAAAGTTGTGGTAAAATGCTAAAATTACCTACTGCTCTATTAATATTTTTATTACAATATTATATACAGTTATTATTATATAAAAAATACATGAATCAAAAGTGAAAGTAAAGGCTGTTACAAAAAGACTAAATAAATGCTGTTCTTTTGAACTTTCTATCCATCAAAGAATCCTGAACAAAAAAAATCAACATTGATAATAAATAATGTTTCTTGAATGTTTCTTGAGCAGCAAATCAGCATATTAGAATGATTTCTGAATCATGTGAATTTCTGAATAATTATTTCAAGAATCATGTGACACTGAAGACTGGAGAAATGTTGTTAAAAATTCAGCTTTGCATCACAGAAATAATTTACATTAAAAAAAAATAATAATAATAAAAAAAAAATTATATATATATATATATATACACACACATACACACACCGATCAGGCATAACATTATGACCACCTTCCTAATATTGTGTTGGTCCCCCTTTTGCTGCCAAAACAGCCCTGACCCGTCGAGGCATGGACTCCACTAGACCCCTGAAGGTGTGCTGTGGTATCTGGCACCAAGATGTTAGCAGCAGATCCTTTAAGTCCTGTAAGTTGCGAGGTGGAGCCTCCATGGATCGGACTTATTTGTTCAGCACACCCCACAGACGCTCGATTGGATTGAGATCTGGGGAATTTGGAGGCCAAGTCAACACCTCAAACTCATTGTTGTGCTCCTCAAACCATTTTTGCATTGTGGCAGGGCGCATTATCCTGCTGAAAGAGTCCACAGCCACCAGGGAATACCGTCTCCATGAAAGGGTGTACATGGTCTGCAACAATGCTTAGGTAGGTGGTACGTGTCAAAGTAACATCCACATGGATGGCAGGACCCAAGGTTTCCCAGCAGAACATTGCCCAAAGCATCACACTGCCTCCGCCGGCTTGCCTTCTTCCCATAGTGCATCCTGGTGCCATGTGTTCTTCAGGTAAGCGAAGCACGCACCTGGCCATATAAGTGATGTAAAAGAAACTTGATTCATCAGACCAGGCCACCTTCTTCCATTGCTCTGTGTTCCAGTTCTGATGCTCACATGCCCACTGTTGCTGCTTTCGGCGATGGACAGAGGTCAGCATGGGCACTCTGACTGATCTGCGGCTATGCAGCCCCATACGCAACAAAATGCGATGCACTGTGTATTCTGACACCTTTCTATCAGAACCAGCATTAACTTCTTGAGCAATTTGAGCTACAGTCACTCGTCTGTTGGACTGGACCACACAGGCCAGCCTTTGTTCCCCACGTGCATCAATGAGCCTTGGCCGCTCATGACCCTGTCGACGGTTCATCACTGTTCCTTTCTTGGACCACTTTTGATAGATACTGACCACTGCAGACCGAGAACACCCCAAAAGAGCTGTAGTTTTGGAGATGCTCTGACCGTCTGTCGTCTAGCCATCACAATATGGCCCTTGTCAAACTCGCTCAGATTCTTACACTTGCCCATTTTTCCTGCTTCACATCAACTTTGAGGACAAAATGTTCACTTGCTGCCTAATATACACAGGTGCCGTGATGAAGAGATAATCAGTGTTATTCACTTCACCTGTCAGTGGTCATAATGTTATGCCTGATCAGTATATATATATATATATATGCAGTGTATATATAAAATAAAATGTGTTCAGAATCCATTTAAATGTAGTTCGAATAATACTTCGCACTGCATTTACAGCTATTGCTGTCAAGTATAGAGATGGCTCTTTTAAGATGAAAAAGTTTTTTATTCTAGTTGCTTTGGCATGGATGTTGGAGATAGGAAGATACAAACAAACAGCAGGATAAGGACGGATGAGGATAACAGAATGCAGGAAACAATTAACTATGATGCAAGGGATCCACAGTAGCTTCATCTCTGTGACCAGGTACCTTAACCCCACACGGTAGCTCTCAGCTGTAATTAGAGCTATTACTCACTGAGGCAAACACACCCCACCAAAGAAAGAGACAGATGTGCATAAACAAAACAAATTAAAAAAAATGAACAAGGGACCTTAATGCGGTCTGAAACTCACAGCTGCTCACTTCCAAATCTATCCACTTCACACTCACATGCACAGCCCGTACGTATGCTAACAGGCATGAATACACACACGGCAGCTCAAACGCAGAAACACTTCAGCCATTCAGCAAGCACTAAAGTTGTCATGGGTGAAATTCACAAATTTACACACAGCCACACACATGGTGTCAACTCAATAATAAGCGAGCACATTAACAGTGTTTGCAATAAAAATATTCCCTCCATGCACTGGGCTCTCTCGAGCTGAAGAGGGTCTTTATAGAGCGCGTGTGGGCTGCGGAGATGACAGGGTGAGCGCAGGAGGCGGAACATTAAAAGCTTGGTTCTAAATGAGTCATTAAAAGCACCTTCAGCAGCGCGGCGCAGGTAAGATTCTCATGCATTCACACGGAAAGGCGAGTACATGAGGCAGGTGTACACACTGCATTGTGTAGGACACTAAATTATGGGGTTGGCATGGCAACAGGTAGCTAGAGTGCGGGGAATGATAAAAGTATAGGCCTTAGGCAAAGGAAAGACAGAGATGGAGTCAGGGAGGAGGAGGGAGAAATAGCGAGATGGTGGCAAAGTAAAAAGGAAGGAGGACTTACATTTAGAAACAGAAATAGAAAGGTGATGCTGATAAAACAGCGGCCTGTTTTCTTAATTGAACGGTGCTTTAATGCATGCACGTTCTCAAAATTACAGACGCAAGGGTAAACACCGCAGCCAAACTATCAAAGGAAGCACTGTAAGCATAAACGAGGAAGATCAATCTCGCTTTCATTCTCTCTGAAAAATGCACACACACACATACACACACAGACAGATTGCTTCACAAATTCATGAGACTGGGGTGAAGTAAAGAGACAGAAGAAAACACAAAGAAAAGCTCTAGTCATGCGTTCGGATAGATGTAGATATAGAGAGACACAAGTGAAGGAAGGAAGAAAGATGAAGGAAGGCCGTTCCATATGACTTACTTTTTTTTTCTTGGAACACAAAAGGAGCAGTTTTGGTTGCTTTTTCCAATGCGACTATAATGTATAGGGACTTTCAGGCTTCGTAAAAGTGGTCCAGGACACTTGTACAACATTTCAAGTCTGGGGCCTCATTTATAAAACGTGTGTAAGAAATGATTTGAACTTAGAGTGTGCATACAATAAAATTAATGGCAATGTTCATATTTCTAAAAATGGTCTTTGATGTGGAAAAGGGCAGCGCCACTTCAGGTTATAAGGAGACAGACGCACTTTTCCTTGTGGCAGAGTGGAGTACTGTATTTGGAAATTAAGCAATTCTTGCTTCTATCCATTCTCAAGTAAATGATTTGGACATTGACTGGTGCTCTTTTATGTTAAAGGATTAGTTCACTTCAGAACTAAAATTTCCTGATAATTTACTCACCACCATGTCATCCAAGATGTTTATGTCTTTCTTTGTTCAGTTGAAAAGAAAAAGTTTTTTGAGGAAAACAGTCCAGGATTTTTCTCCACATAGTAGACTTTATCAGGGTTCAATGGGTTGAAGGTCCAAATTGCAGTTTTAATGTGGCTTCAATGGGCTTTACAGGATCCCAGCCGAGGATTAAAGGTCTTATCTAGCGAAATGATTGGTAATTTTCTAAAAAAAATAAACAAATATACACTTTTTTTTAACCACAAATGCTCATCTTGCACTGCTCTGCGATGCGTCGCGCATTACGTAATCACGTTGGATGACGTAGGCAGATGTACCGCGGTACGGTGAAAAACTCTGATTTTCTCCTCCAACTTCAAAATCGTCCGACATCGTTGTTTTACCATTTTTTGGTAAAGGCCGTTTGACTTAGTCTATGCACGTTCACCTTGTAGACATTTGCTTGGTACTTCCGCCTACATCAATGCGTGGCGCATCGCAGAGCAGTGCAAGTTGAGCATTTGTGGTTGAAAAGTTTTTTTTTTTTTTTTTTTTAAATGACCGATTGTTTCGCTAGTTAAGACCCTTATTCCTCATCTGGGATCGTGTAGAGCCCTTTGAAGCTGCACCGAAACTGCAATTTGGACCTTCAACCTGTTGAACCCTGTTGAAGACCACTATATGAAGAAAAATCCTGGATTTCTTCATTTCTTTTCGACTGAAGAAAGAAAGACAAACATCTTGGATGACATGGGGGTGAGTAAATTATCAGGAAATTTTAATTCTGAAGTGAACTAATCCTTTAATGACATTAATTAGGCAGCGTTTATAAGGCGTAGATCTGAAACCATTCAGCTGCGCACAATTTTAAGATAATTTTGCGATTTATAGAATTCACATCCAGTAGAAAGGCATACGCAGGTTTTTTGTGTGTATGTTCATTCTCTGAATCACACGTTCGCACTTTTGAGAAATGATCGTAAAATGAAATGTAGGAGGGTTTCTAAGCAACATTTTTTAAATGAAGCCCCAGGAGTAATTTAATAGGTTTGTGATGTGAGGAACAGACTGAAATGTACTTTGTGTTGTAATTCCTTGAAATTTTTTACTCTCTTTGGCATGTTCATGAGAGAGTTAGTGAGGTGTAATTCATGAGAAAATCACTCTTTTGAATCAGATGTTTGCAATGAGTCAGTTAATCCAGTTCACAAAACTGCTTTGAATGATTCATTCATGAATCAGACTAATCCACTAATCCAGTTTGCAAACGATGACAGAATGTTCATATACACACACATACATACATACACAAAATGCTTTGTTTGGCATAAACCTACATTTTGTTACATGTATGGTTATGTTAATATTATCATTATTATTATTATTAGTAGTAGTAGTCAAAGAAAGGGTTCATGTGGGGGAATTTACAATTTTGCAGTTGTATTAAGCATTTTGTATTGTCTTACTATCACAGTTTTGCTTCTCAGTTAAATTTCTTTTGTTTTAAGGAAATTATTTTTGCAGTGCAGAGAGATGGGAGCTGAAAATATTGAGAGAAATCAAGACAGGGTTTAAATGACAAACAGATAGATGAACAGATATCCTAAGGTAGAGGTGATTAAATGGCTTGTAGAGGAAGTGGTTTCTGCTATGGGGCGGCAGACAGCTGCATTGGACACATGCTGGGTGAAAGCAGATTGCTGTTAAGCTTTAGGCTGTAACACAAGCACCCATAACATCATCAGTCCACACAAACTGCAACACACAAGAGTCTTCATGATGCTAAAGGTTGGTTAGTGCTGGTTTGGCGCTGGTCTACCTGCAAAACCATGCTGTTCACCAGCAAAATATAAAGCTGAGTCTTTTTTAGTTAAGCTAGTTATGTAGTCAGGTGGGGACTGAAGCAAAATATCCACTTTCATGCTCCACAGAAAAAACTAAAAAGATTTTTGGATGAACTAGTTCTTTTTCAATTTAATTTCTCACACAAATACACAACAAAACAGCATTTCCAGTACTTCAACCACCTTCAATGCCAGTATGAGATTAAAGGTAGGGTAGGCAATGTTTTTCATAAATACATTTTGTTATACTGGTTGACACACTCTTCGCATCCTGATAGCAATCAATAATAGAAGTGGTCTAAATACTAAAACATTTACATATATCTTCTGTGGAAGTCTCAAAATGTTTGTCCAATCATTGCATTCTGTCCGAAAACAATGATAGGATGTCCTATGTACATGTATTTCCATACCTCCACGCACCCTGCTCACACAAACATCACATCAGAGCGTTTCATGATATGCAGAGTTGTAAACACACAGTCACTGGGAGCCGCAAACAAACAGCAGACACCTTTTACAGTTTCTCTGGAACCCAAAAAAAACAGCTTATGATGCGTTCATGCCATGTTGTAACCCTTCGCAAAGACCCGCCCCCCTTAGTTGCTGTTGCTTTGTCCGACAAGCCATGGCTCTGTCACGCCACACGCAGTGAATTATATATCGCGGAGCAAAGAGGACACTGACAACACGTCGACAGACAAGACAGAGCAGGTTACTTATGATATTAAACAATGTCCCAGCTTTCAAATTGTGTGTGTGTGTTTTTTTTAAGAAATTCGTGTTTTTTTGTGGCTCTTTAATGTGTCGTGACAGATTGCTGTAGTGCCTCAGCTCAAGCAACAATCATCTCTTCCTACTAGTTAATTTATAGCATCAAATAAACATGAATGAACATGAGAAGGAATGTTGTTTCAAACGCAGAAAGACGTAAATACACACCATTTTTCAAGTTCAAGTCCTCTGAGGTTAACCTTCTAACTCCTGACTGCTTTGTCTGACAAAATGGTGGATTAGTAAGATCGCTTGTCAATCAAACTCCCGGCAAAGGGTCAATTAAGAGATGGCAACCTGTGACGTTCTACTTGGAGCGGTTCATATTTCTATGGCAACACTATCAACACAAAAATGAATCTGCAGCAGTCAGGTGGTTGTTTACGTTCATTATTATTGTAATGTTATGTGCTTTGAGACAAGAGGTAATTTAATGCCGTCTGTCCTTTCGTGACGCTTTGCAGACTATGCTCTGGCTGTGTGCTTTCATGTGTTTTGGAGGAGGCGTGGCTTTGGAGACACTGTGAAGGGAGGGTGGAATCTAATGCTTTCAAAGCTAGCTTGCTATTGCTAGCCTCTCCGAAATTGCCTACCCTACCTTTAATAGTTTTCTTTTCGCTTCCTTCATAAATTCTCCTCCACTTTCTTTCTTACTTCCTCACTGCTGAGAAGACTTTCTGGTCTGTGTGTAAGAGACAAAGCATGGACTGAAGATCTGCTTTTTGATGCAAATAGAGAAGCTCCTGGAGGTGAGGCTGGCAGTGGACCTGCTCTGTAAAATCCATTTGGATTCAACCAGATGAAATAAAGTAAAGACAGTGAGCACCCACACAGAGCGGCTGGTCCGACACAATATGATGAAGCTGAAAAGTACTTTTTTTTTGTCTTATTCAGTCATAAAAAGTTAAGAGAAATAAAACAATTTGTCAATCCTTTGGTTTCTATTAAATTTTTCAATGCAGAAATAAACTATTTCCTTTTAATATGCGTGACTTCCAATTCATTGTAGCAAATATCCACCTTATTCCTACGCCCTATGGAGCTTTGCACGAATTATGGGTGTAACTTCCGTTAAGCTGTAAACAGTCAGTAAAAGGCTCGCTCTATGAACGCAATAATACATTTTTTATTTTTTATTTTTTTTAACTGGGTACAATGAGATGACATTATTGTACTCACCCTTCAACCATGGAACATTAAAAGGATATTTAAAAGTGTAAAAGCATCACAAGGTACTTTCAACAGACCATAAATAACCCCAAAAGCACGATTCTTTCCATAGCAATAACGGACAGGTTAAATATCACTGTAGTAATATATATCTGTATTATGTAACAGATGTTGCCTTAATCAAAAATGTTCATTAACTTCAGCATTGCATGATACTATTTCAAAGCGATATCTGTGATTTTGACAGATAGTAAATTGTATTTACCTGTGAAAACAAACCTGGAAAGAGACGTGAGGATTTGAGGAGAAAAACGTGAGATTCTTTGTGCATTCCAGTGAATTATTAATGGGATGTATCGTAAATTAAATCAGGAGAACAGACCACAAATGTGCAGTATATGTTGTCCTTTTTCACACTATTACAGCGGAATGCAAAAGGAAAAAAAGAAAATAATCATGAGGAAAAGAATGGAGCAAATGAAAAGAGCTCTTGCCATATAGATATTCTTGTTATAACACGTCACATTAAAATTCCAAGCGTTACGTTATTCTCATGATGTCTGAAAATAAAACAAGAAGGAAAATTGACAGCTCATACACAGATAAGCTTTATTTGTAGGGCAACCTTATGATTTGAAATTATTAATTTCAGTCTTTTTGAATTTGAAACCAGAAGTGTTACCAGAAGTAATAATTCAAAACGCAGTAGGCTTGTCAGAACCTAGGTGGATAGGTAAATAAATAATAAAAAGTGCTGTAAACTGTAAAGATAATTTGTGCTACAACCAGTGTGATTACAATTACGTGAATACATTTAAATAACATAATAAACATCTGTTTGCAACATCANGCATCTTTTTGAATTTGAAACCAGAAGTGTTACCAGAAGTAATAATTCAAAACGCAGTAGGCTTGTCAGAACCTAGGTGGATAGGTAAATAAATAATAAAAAGTGCTGTAAACTGTAAAGATAATTTGTGCTACAACCAGTGTGATTACAATTACGTGAATACATTTAAATAACATAATAAACATCTGTTTGCAACATCAAGCAGCATAACAGACTGTTTTTTTTTTTGTGCAGCAAAAATAACGAAGCGAATGAGGCTGAAAGCCTAACATATTCAAGTTACAAATTGCTGCGTCCGAACTGGTAAATTTGTGCAGCATTATGCTTCTTAGTCCCACCCACTGCAAAAAATCTCATTGGTCCAAAATCTTTAACTTGACATTGGCCTGATTGGCTGACACTATGTCACATTGCATGTTGTGTACTAATAAATGGCTACTCATTGGCCGAGTTTCAAGTGTGATCATAAATACTAAACACCATGATTTTTCTGCTGGTAATTTACAACACAAAGCTCTATGAACTAATTTCTCACCAAGGCCAGCACAGCGAGAGCTGCTCAGAAAGTGTGCCAGACACTAATGAGAGGTTAAAAATGAATGATTTTACTAAGAAAACACACTCAGCAAATGTCTGTCAGCACCTAACAAAGGCACTGGGGTGTCATGGCTTTCTGCTTTCATAAATACTTGACTGATCTGATCAGACCCTTGAGAAATTCTGTCTGTGCCTTTCTCTCTCTCTCAGATCCCCCTTCTCCCCTCCTCCTTCGCGCCACAGTTCGGTGTCTTTGATGTGCGCTTTAATGAAGCGCAGCTGGATTAGCTACCGCTCCAGATGCTAGCTGCTATATATTAGCATGCTTATCTCTCCTTTCCTATCCCTCATATCTGTGAAACATTCACATTCAGACTGCTGATGAGAGCATGCCTCTTTGGTCTCACGAGATTAACAATTACAGGGAATGAAAGTCAAGATGGCACATTTTCATCCTGTTTCCTCATGCTACGTGTCTGTTTTTCGTTTACCATCGCTCTACAGGTCTGATTAGGGCATCTGTTCCACTCATTCATTAACAGTTGATTGTATTCAGCCCTGATGTTAATCTTCACCGCACTAGCTTTGCATTTGGCCATGGTTTTGTTGTGGGAAGCAGTAGAAAGTCTTGCTTTAATGAATATAAGTGACTTGTGTTTTAGATGAGTTTATGTCTGTGCGAAGCCAGCATGGTTGGTTTACCTCTGAGAAACAAAATGGAGAATTTCAGAGGTTCTCAAGGGACTGCATCTTTGTTAAAGTAGCTTGGTGCAGCACTAACAACTGTAAGGCTCGGGTTTTTCTGTGTAGGCCTCGAGGCTAAGATGCTGTAGTCTCACCAGAGCTAAACATCACTATCGATGCTTTCGAGGGGAGCTTTTTCTGGGAGAGAGGAATTTGAGGAAAGTGTATCCTGTTTAGATACAGCTGTTACCATATTCACTTCTATAGGCAGTACCACCAGCAAGACCAAGATATGAACAGAAATGTCCCTCAGAGCCACAGGTCTTTGTGTTAGACAAATCTCAGTGTCAGTGGTGAGATTTCTTTCTTTTCTTAGTTCTGTTTTTTTTTTTCAGCTCACGTTCACCTCAAACAACCTCCTCGTATTGGCAGTCTGTTGGGCAGAAGATGGAATCAAACATGCTCTATTGATGTCAAAAATGGACCATATTTGGGTAGACACCACTGGATGGCATATTTTAAATGTTTTAACATTTTTTTTTAAACTTAGGGATGCACCAATATTGAAATTCAAGCTGATGCACTACAATGCAATGAAATGTTTGGGTTCCATTTTGAATGTTTTTAAAAGAAGTCTCTTATGCTTACAAAGGCTTCATTTATTTGATCAAAAATACAATAAAACAATAATACTGTGAAATTTAAAATAACGGTTTTCTATCTTACTTTATTTAAAAATGTTATTTATTCCTGTCAGGCAAAGTATCATTTCTTCAGTCTTCAAATCCTTTAGAAATCATTCTCATATGCTAATTTGCTTCTCAAGAAACAATTATTATTATCACTGTTGAAAACAGTTGTGTTTAATATTTTTGTGGAAACCATGGTACATTTTTTGAAAGAAAATTAAAAGGAACAGCATTTATTTGAAACTACCTGAAACTTTTGAATGGTAGCGCATACTACTTTGTTACACTAAAAGCAAAACACACTAAAAAAATTAATAAAAGTGAATTTAGGCATCACAACTTGATAATATACAGTATAAATAATGAATAAATATTCCTTTTGCAATGTGCTATAAAAAGTCTATATTGTTTAAATGAGAAAAAAAAAGTGCTCATAATTAATGAGAAAATACTTCTGAGATGGCTTAGACACTGAAAAACTGGTTAGATAATAGAGCTCAGAAAGTTATAACCACTGGATCTAAATGACTAGTTGGGTTTATACAAGAGAGTTTGTGTGTGTGGTCTGAGTATGCTGCCTAACATTAGTAACATTAATAAAGGCTGTACTTTTTTTCGATAACTCAATGAAATATTAACACAAACGCATTACATACACACAGAAACTCATGACAACATGCACTTAAAGAGAAAGCTTCCAATGAGACAGTGCTCTTAAAAGAGCACTTTGCCTTAATCTTTGCCATAATAATCTAAATCTTAAAATAGTTTGAAAATAAGCCTTACATCAAGTGCAATGCAAAGCGTCGGATGCAGTGGTGTAAAGCATGCATCCACTGGACTCTAGAGCAGTGGAGACGTGTTCTCTGGAGTGACGAATCATGCTTCTCTGTCTGGCAATCCGATGGACGAGTCTGGGTTTGGCGGTTGCCAGGAGAACGGTAGTTGCCTGACTGCATTGTGCCAAGTGTAAAATTTGGTGGAGGGGGGATTATGGTGTGGGGTTGTTTTTCAGGGGTTGGGCTCGGCCCCTTAGTTCCAGTGAAAGGAACTCTTAATGCTTCAGCATACCAAGACATTTTGGACAATTTCATGCTCCCAACTTTGTGGGAACAGTTTGGGGATGGCCCCTTCCTGTTCCAACATGACTGCGCACCAATGCGCAAAGCAAGGTCCATAAAGACATGGATGAGTGGACCCAATAGAACACCTTTGGGATGAATTAGAGTGGAGACTGCGAGCCAGGCCTTCTCGTCCAACATCAGTGCCTGACCTCACAAATGCGCTTCTAGAAGAATGGTCAAAAATTCCTATAAACACACTCCTAAACCTTGTGGAAAACCTTCCCAGAAGAGTTTAGGCTGTTATAGCTGCAAAGGGTGGGCCAAATATTAAACCCTATGGATTAAGAATGGGATGTCATTTAAGTTCATGTGCATGTAAAGGCAGAAATCCCAAAACTTTTGGCAATATAGTGTATGTCCAGATAAATAATAATAGTATAAAAAAAATACCCCCCCCCTATAGAATAAGTTCTATAGACATGGGGTGACTATATAACAATTCAATAGAATTACCACATGTCAGCGAGAAAGAAAAAGGAAATTCTTTGAATGATATTTAGTCTAAAACCATTGAAATGGTTGCAGAAGAATAGATCCCTTTTCATCATTTGGTTATAAAGTAACATAGAGAAAGTTTGAGAACACATTGTATAACAATATTGCACGCTGCTTATTAAGAACTGAGAGAGAAGTTGTAAAAGAAGGAAAAAGACAAAGAAAAAGAGAGTGTGGGGCTTTAGGGATCCGCTCAGTTACAGAGACAAGACTCATAATTACAGTAGGAGTGTGTGTGTGAGAGAGAGAGAGAGATCTGAGATATGATAAGATGAAGAATGTAATTAATTTCAGCACAGTTCTCTCTCTGGCACTGGAATCATATACTTCTGTAATCCCTAATTGTTTAAGTTAAACCATGTGGGTGAGAGCCAGACGGGGCACAGAAAGAGCATGAATATAAAAAAGAAGGGAGGTGGGGCAGGTGCAAAAGTTAATGTCTATCCATCTATCATTGTTTTTCTTCTTGCCTAGTATTACAGGAAAATTTAAATCACACACATCTGTGAGGCCTCATTATGGTGTTTAAGATTCTATAAAATGCTGGAAATTGGGACAGCTATATAAATAACCACATGAGGGGAACTCTATTTTCACCGGGCAATATCACCACAGAATTGCACTTTGTTGGCGGATTGTATGCAAATATCTGCAGCATGTTAGCAAGAGATTTATTCTGTTTTGGCTTCGGCATGAATCTGCCTTAATCTCCTCCTTGCTTTATTGTCTCCTGAAAATGCTCCTGCATCAGAGTGCCCTGAAAAAAACAAGTTCATGCCGACAGGCTCAAAAGAACCTGTGATGAAATAAAGATGATATGCGATGGAATGTTCTATATTTGATACATGACGTGTGCTTGTATTCTACAAGACGCAGCAGAGCAGAATGAAACAAAACACAGGCATGTTTTAAAAAATTTGCAGTTTTTAATGTTGACACAGTGTTTTAAAACTTGTGCTCCGGTGACCAGATTTATTACACATTAAACTGAAAGGTATATATGTTTTATTTACAATCTTAAAAGATTTCTATTTCAAATAAATGCTGTTCTTTTTAACTTTCTATTCATCAAAGAATCCTTTAAAAAAGTATTGCTGTTTTCACAAAAATATTCAAGCAGCACAACTGTTTTCAACATTGTTATTAATAAGAAATGAATCAGCATATTAGAATCCTACTTTGCCAATTCACTCTTGCTCCTTAAAGGGGTCCATGATTATGATTACACTTTTTTTAAGGTTTAAGGACTACAACAAATGGCAGGTAGGGACTACAACAAGCTTCTTCCAGGGATAGTGACATCACTAACCTTAAAATGTACACAGTGGTGTAATGTAACGAAGTAATAATACTTCGTTACAGTACTTAAGTATGTTTTGGGAGAATCTGTACTTTACTTGAGTTTTTATATTTCTGTCAACTTTTACTTTTACTCCACTACATTTCCTAAATAAAATGTATACTTTTACTATACTTTGTTGACTAGATGCTGCATTAGTGGAGAACAGTAGTATGTTTGCCGTCGAGGCTGAGAGGATGCTAACATTAGTAGTACCTCAAGCGGTTAAAACAATGTGACAAAAACACCAACTGTTTAATGTCACGATTGTTACCATTCATTTGCATTAGTTTATATCCATTTGTTCACTGTTATGCATTCATTATCCAGCGAAGTTGCATATTTAAACTGTATCCTCATCATACAGCGACAGAAACATAAATCAGAAATGTATTAGATTTCTTTTTTTATCGGCACTGTAACACATATTTTGATTAGATAATCATCAAGTTTTCTAAAATAGAGGCAAATAATGTGTGAATGTATACATATAATAGACCCATGCTATGCCTTTGTGTGTAAAGATGGTAATTTTTAAGCATGACTCTTTGGATTTATATATAATGTAACACTTTACAATAAGAGTCTATTTGTAACATTAAATAAGGTTAAAAAAGTATTGTTCATTTTTAATTTCAACATTTACATTTTAACATTTTAAAGTTGTCTCTTACATTAGTTATAATGCACTACACATTAATATGAACGATCAATGTATAATTAATATATTAGTATTTTTTATATTTAAAAATTACAAACATTTTGCCATTTTCTTATTCAAAGAAAGAAA
The DNA here is from genome assembly GCA_003731715.1 of Anabarilius grahami. Taxonomy (NCBI): domain Eukaryota; kingdom Metazoa; phylum Chordata; class Actinopteri; order Cypriniformes; family Xenocyprididae; genus Anabarilius; species Anabarilius grahami. The sequence goes on from RJVU01035392.1 coordinate 11,567,699, forward strand.
AAGTAAGAAAGAGTTAAAACTGAACACAATCTTGCTGCTCAAACTGTGTACAGAACGTTTTTGCTCCTTGTACGTTTAATATAAAAAAAATACTTTTCGTACTCAAGTACAAAAATTATCACATACTTTAAAACTTTTACTCAAGTAACATTCTAAACAGTGACTTTAACTTCTACCAAAGTCATTTTCTGGTAAGATATCTATACTTTTACTAAAGTATGGTTTTCGAGTACTTTATACACCACTGAATGTACATAAACTCTGCCTATGAGAACACACAACAAAGGGGGTGAGGCCATGCTGGGCTGCTTTAGAGAAGAGGAAGAGTTGCTGTAGTAGAGTGTTGTTACCATGCCGTCATTTTACGCCGGACTGCTTCACAAACGAGGGTCAATCAATGCTGGATTTGCACAAAAGATTAACATGACGGCACATTATAGTCGATGAGTTGAATCAACTACACAGCAATTACATTAATTTATTCACTAACCATTCAGAGACGTTCAGACGCATTCAAAAAGTTGTAACTTCTTCCTGAATCTCTCCATCAGTGTCCGACAATGTAAGGCTGAACACCGTTACTGACAATCATCATTTTGGCTGCGTTAGATTCTCCAGTTTTGCTGTTGTTGAGCAACTGAAGCGAGAGCTGTTAAAGCTCCACCCTCTTTTGGAAAGCGGGCCGGGAACAGCAGCTGAATCTTCACAGACACATTCTGGGGACACCAGAGACTTATATTACATCTTGTAAAAGGGGCATTATAGGTCCCCTTTAAGGCTACAAATGGTGCTGCTGCTGGTTTCTTGTGATAGCAAAAGGCAAAATTATAGCAGTGTCAGTTTAAAATGTTTATTTATAGCAGGGGTAGGCAAGTTCGGTCCTAGAGAGCCGCTGTCCTGCAGAGTTTAGCTCCAACCCTGGAAAAACACCTTCACCTGCCTTTAGCCTTAGTAATCCCAAAGAGCCTGATTAGCTTGTTCAGGTGTGTTTGATTAAGGTTGGAGTTAAACTCTGCAGGACAGTGGCTCTCTAGGACCGAACTTGCCTACCCCTGATTTATAGCAATCTAATGAAAACCCAAACCGTCTCAACATTCTGCGTAAAATCATGTTTTGTACAAACACCCCTTAGTCGCTTTTTTAATAAAACTGTTTGCTAAATGCATAAAACAACGCTAATAATAACATGCGGTAATAATCCCTATTTGTGTGCAAATGCATTTCATAACCGCACTATGGCTCCCAGCTGAGTCATTAACACAATTAAATTATTTATTTGTATCATATGTGCATGTCAGTGCCTGTCTTTGCAGCTTAAAGCAGCACCAGTGGCCTGAGACGGACGCTAGTCCCCAGTCGCTCATTACAAGCTTCTGTGAAGCGCATCACAGCACACTGCACCACATTTAATTTCTGCACCGCAGGTTTATGCGCACATGGAGGGCTGCCACCAGGGAAAAACAAATAACGCTGGATAAACAACTGCGCCGAAAAGCGGAGGATACACAACAGTGTGACTCTGTTTCACACCTTGGCACACACCCATGGTGTCATAGAGGTCCAGCCAACGCACTGACACAAAAAGCATTTCTGTGCGCTAAATAGATGCGTGGGTGTCAGGATGTGTTTTGAAGCGAGAGTGGGCTACGGGGGTGTGGGCGAACATGCAAACGCATGGGACGGTAATTTGCGGCAGCAGTTTAGCCACACCCAGACAGAAAACAAACGTGTGGTAAAATATGGTAAGAACGGAAGATGAAGTACGTAAGCAAAGAGATGCCCTACGGTTTCAAAGTCTCACTTACAGTGTTACAGTCTGTCCAATGCTCCCCTGTAGTCACGTTCCGTCTCTGTTTCTCTCTCTAATGACCTGTGGGTGGATGTCTATTTCTATCCGCACACTGACACAGACACACACACATGCAAGGCTTTGACTGACAAAAAGCACAAATCCATTTCCAGCTTGGTTGAATGTCATTCTCTTTGCTTGCACACATAATAGGATCATGCCAAGAAAAAAGAATAAAAATAACGGAGGAGAGAGAGAGAGAGAGAAAGAAAGAGAGATACTGGCATGTTCGCTCGGTTTATAAATGATTAATTTCCACTCACTCGCATGCAGTCGTAAAAAAAACGCTCCGGATATATAGACCTGGCATTAAAAATGTCTGAGAGACAAAACTGCCGATGACGAACAGTAAAGAAGAGCAAAAAAAATTGTCACATAAGACGACGAAGCAGAAGGATAAATTGAGAGAGGATGACAAGTGCGTGTTGGACGAGTGGGACCATTTCTAGCTCCCAAACATTTCGCCACATTCCACATGCAGAATGCTAAAGTTTAGAAAATAGAAACATCAGTTTTTATAGATACTGGCAGCAGAACCACATAAACACTAACATATACACTGATGAAGAAGACAGTGCTCTTACAGAGGTCAAATGGCTGCTTTTAACATATACAGCATCCCAGAAGCTCTGCTTGAACAGACCATCACACTTGTATATAAGAAAATCTACACACACATTTGGGACACTCTATAATGCATGTCAGTAATACACAGGCAATGAAACAGTAAAGCCACCTTTTTACTCGACAGACTGGAATTCTTTTCAAGTGGAGAGTAGTACAGAAGCTACGATTTGAGCTTCATGTGTGTTGAAATATTTGCACTTTCGCAGCTAGACTGTATGCGACCGAAGTCTCAAATATTACCAATATTATCAATTTTACTCCAAAATTACCACTATTTTTCAACTAATATTTTCTTTTTCGTAGGCGCCGATAGCCTTGTGGGCAGCACGCTGACATATAGAGTCATTGCGCTTCAGGCGATCCGAGTTTGAGTCCCGGCTCACGGACCTTTCCCAATCCTGTCACCTCTCTCTCTCCTATGCTTCCTGTCTGCTTACTGTTACATTTGATACACGTATTCGTACCGAACCGTTTCGATACAGGGCTTTTGGTTCGGAGCACATGTGTGCCGAATACATTACATTGCAACATTGTAGCCTAACCACCATTAACCACCAATAATCGCAATAAGCTCTGCGTTTTGTTACTTTCGATAAGAAAGTGTCATCCTTCAAATTCTGTCCATGAAATCATGAAATTCAAACAGAAAATGCAGTTTTGACGCACTTTGATGTGGCGTGACAGATCTCTGTACAGGCGCCTCAGTTCAACCGGCAGCGCGGAGCGCGAGTGAACACAATCATCTCTTTCTCACTAATTACAAATTAATGTGTATGTTAAAAGATACAGTACAACTTACTGAAATGTATAATATCTGTTATCGCTTATTCAGTGTTTCAACGGCAGAAAGACGTTAATAAAACAGCTTGTAAACAGTATGTCATGTATCATTTGCCTCAGAAAAGCCATTTAGTGTCCACAGCTCGCCAGAGAACTCTTTCGCTTAATATAGCCTATGCACTGTATTAGCCTATATATTAATTATATTTTACTTAACCTGTTAGTGGTCTTGATTATTTAATGTATGATTAAATAAATCTGTCATGAAAATGACAGCCACTGTGTATAAATGGTTATATTTCAACAACGAATTGGAGTAAAACATAATTTTATAATAAGATTTAGAAGTTAATGCAAAAACTGCCTTATGTGCAGCTTATATGTTTCCATACAACTTGTTATTTGAGTGTTGCTTATTATACACTACCGTTCAAAAGTTTGGGATCGGTACGATTTTTAATGTTTTTAAAAGAAGTTTCGTCTGCTAACCAAGACTGCATTTATTTAATTAAAAATACAGTAAAAACAGGAATATTGTGAAATATTATTGCAATTTAAAATAACTTTTCTATTTTAAAATATTTTAAAATATAATTTATTCTTGTGTTGGCAAAGCTGAATTTTCAGCATCATTGCCCAGTCTTCAGTGTCACATGATCCTTCAGAAATCATTCTAATATGCTGATTTGCTGCTCAAGAAACATTTATTGTGTACAATTGTACTAAATATTTGAGTACAATATTTTTTTTCAGGATTCTTTGAAGAATAGAAAGTTCAAAAGAACAGCATTTATTTGAAATATAATCTTTTGTAACATTATAAATGTCTTTACTGTCACTTTTGAATGATTTAATGCATCCCTGTTGAATTAAAGTATTAATTTCTTTAATTTCTTTTCAAAAAAATTAAAATAAAAATTCTTACTGTCCCCAAACTTTTGAACGGTAGTGTATAATGTTACAAAAGCTTTGTATTTCAGATAAATGCTGTTCTTTTGAACTTTTTATTAATCAAGGAATCCTGAAAAAAAAGTACACAACTGTTTTCAACATTGATAATAATCAGAAATGTTTCTTGAGCAGCAAATCAGCATATTAGAATGATTTCTGAAGAATCGTGTGACACCGAAGACTGGAGTAACGATGCTGAAAATTCAACTTTACCATCACAGGAATAAATTACTTTGTAAAATATATTCAAATAGAAAACAGTTATTTTAAATTGTAATAATATTTCAAAATATTCCTGTTTTTACTGTATTTTTAATTAAATAAATGCAGTCTTGGTTAGCAGACGAAACTTCTTTTAAAAACATTAAAAATCGTACCGATCCCAAACTTTTGAACTGTAGTGTATCTAAAAAAAAAAGCGATTGAATTTCAGGCTAATAGTTTGGGCTCAGTTATTAACCTTTAATATTATAGTAGCATAATGTTCAAGTAAGGGCTCCCTGCATAGTTTATAGCATCAGCAAAGATATATTTTTTTTATCCTTAAGAAACTTTTAGTCATAATTTAATTTAATATATTTAAAGACAAAAACACAATTTAATAATAAAAAAGCAATTTTATGTTTAGTTTTCTCCCCACCTGCTGTACTGAACCTGTACCGAACCGTGACTTCAAAACCGAGGTGCATACCGAACCGTGAGTTTTGTGTAACATTACACCTTCTTACTGTCTTATCATAATAGACAAAAACACCAAAAATATATCTTTCAAAAAAACTTTCTTCTTTAAACACTATTTCTGTAAAATAGGTGGTTATGAATAATTATTACAGAAATAATTATTTTATAACTTAAATAAATGTTAAACTTTCCCTTTAAAAGAATGAAAATGCTCAGCTGTATGAGCTTGATTTCATAAGATAATGGTGCTTCAAAGCACTGCAAAATCAAATTATATTTATGTCTGGGAAAATTGCTCTGCTTCAAATCTAAAATAAGACTCTAAAGTAATAGGCCAATTGAGGTAAGCCATACGATTATCTTCATTTCAAGAAATAGAGAGAGGAAAACAGAAGGATGATAACGTTAAATCTGAAACACTTACGCCATGCCCCTGATAAATTAAAATAGAAACTAAGCTCTCGCTGCATTGTTCTGCCCCCATCTTCAAAGTACTGGCAAGGATATCATAATTGTGCCGTGCTGTTAATTCATAATTCAGAGCTGGGGAGGTGGAATGATGGATGGAGATAGGAGGGGGAAGGCAGAGGAAGAGGGAGGAAGAGAAGAAAGATTCAAAGGCAGGCATGATGGAATCGCTGTCATTGCCAGCTGGAATGCGGTCATCGCTTAAAATTTGTCCTCAACAAGATATCCCCATCATATAAACCATCCAACCAATCAAAGTGCTTTGTTCGCAGAGACACATAGGTGCAGAAAAACACTACTCAAACCAAACTGATGTCATAGCAAACATCCAGAACATCAGATGGTACCTCGGGTGTGAATAGGGGTGAAAATGACAGCCGGAATGTTTCGGGAGAGGTGACGGAAGAGGCTCCATATGTGTGGGGTGCTAACGCAGGGTTTTGAGGGGACACAAGAGCAGCTGGGCTTAATCACTGGCTCTCTCACTTCTTTGCTCATGCGCTCTCTCTAACTTTGCGCAGGAAACTGTCGGGTTATGGAGAGTTGCAAGTCGTTCTGTGCAAGCTGCTCTTCCCTACCAGTGTCATCTTATGGTCACACAAACAGATAGAACCCAGATTCCTTCTTTTCATTTTTGGCCTTTTACTAAAAATACAGTAGATGCATAAGAAATTATGGTGAGAAAGCTCATGAGTATCACAGCTGTGTCACAATGTGTCAGAGACTCAACAGCTATTTCACACCTTCAGCCACACTATAGTTCAAAAGTTTGAGGTCAGTAAGAGTTTTGTTTTTTTTAATAAAGAAAATTAATACTTTTATTTAGCAAGGATGCCTGAAATTGATATAAAGTCACAGTAAAGACATTTATAATGTTTATATAATAAGATTTATATTCCAAATAAATGCTGTTATTTTAAACTTAAATAAAATATGCAACAAAACAGCATATTGAAATGATTTGGATTACTTAAGCAACGATGCTGAAAATTCAGCTGTCCCATCACAGGAATTAATTACATTTAAAAATTGATGAAAATATAAACAGGTATTTTAAATTCCAATAATATTTCACAATATTACTGTTTTTATTGTATTTTTGATCAAATAAACGCAGCTTTGGTGAGCATTAGAGGCTTCTTTCAAAAACAAAATTTTTACTGACTTTTGAACAGTAAATTGCAATTCCATCTGCCGCTACAGAGAAGACACTACAATGTTAAGCTGGTCATGTGATCTTAACATCACGGCCTCCATAGAGGGAACAACTCCATGAAAAATAAACGAGCTTTTAGATTACCAATATGACTGGCCTTTTGTGACAGCGAAAATGATTTGAACACATTTTTCAAGTACTCTTCTTTTATTTAAAGGTAAATCTTTTTTAATGATGAAAAATGTGTCCCCATAAAAGATTATGATGTTCACTTTCAACAGTGATTTTTCTGAACAACTTGAAGTTAAAGTGTTTGGTGGAGCCATTCATTCTCGAACATTCATTCATTCATTCACCTTGGTCCTCCATATCCATTGATCTGCTTCCCACTTTGTTTATATCCTGGTCTATTTGTGCAGGCAGTGTGAAATTAAACAGCTCTTTCGTTCATTTTCTGATACCTTTGGAGATGGATGGAGTGATGAAAATATGCTGTGAGATGCGTGAAATAAAGGGGTGGGGGTGAATAACTGGATGAAAATGCTAAGTGTGACTCTTTAAGATTAGCTGAAATAGGGATCTAATGAGAGTACTGGAATTGGTTCCCCTAATAATAATAGTTCAGAAATATTATAAATTCATTTTTATGCTAATGTTGCCATACAGTACTTTGATGCTGACATTTCTTGCACTTTGCACTCTCCTCAAATATGTCTCCTTAGGACCTACGAAACCACAGAAGACTTGGAATAAATGTTCATCTCTTTGGCTGCACTGTGCTGATGGCTAGTTTCCATTAAAAATCCAGTCTCTGATTGCATATTAAATATTTTAAGTGAGAAATTGAAGGTGAATAACAAGACATTACAGGATTAAAGGGATATAATTTCATGAAGATGCACTAATCTGATGGTGAATCACGGCGCCTAAAGGCTTTCTGAATTAGAGTGAATTTAAAGCCATAGCTTATGGTGGCAGCATTAGCAGAGACATTCAAACATTATGAGCTTGGCAGGGCTTCTGCATTCACCAATTTGTATGTGTGTTTATGAAGAGAAGTGAGGTTGATGAAGTGGTAAAAGAACTTGTTTTTCAACAAGAAAACAAGCAGCAAAATGCTAATCAGTGCTGTCACTATCTGGAGAAAAGATTTGCTCCATTTAATCTCTCTTTGCATGCCAATAGAAATTGTCATTTATTAAACCACAAACATGTTTGTTCACATGTAGACACTAATGCATGTTCTTGCATGTGAGATAGAAATCTTAAAGGGGAGGGGGGGGGTGTCACACACAGTTTCTGCCAATCTCATGTTAATCTTGAGTACGAGTAGTATTGCATCTTTCATATCTCTGAAAAGTCTTTAGTTTTATCATATTTATAAAAGATAGATACGCTGTACAGAATCTTTCCGAAAAAAGCCGAGCTCCTGAAGGCGTGTCTGCCGTCAGTGCCGTGGGCAGAGCTAAAGAGTCACGAGCGCGCGCAGCTTTTGCATAGAGATTGTCTGCAAGCTGTGACATCAAAATAAAAATGGAACAAAAACGTTTGTGTTGTTTACATTATATGCACTTGCACACCGATTGCCGACAAAACAGACATCTGATGCAGCTTTACTCACCACCCGCGATCTGCAAATCCATCGCCGAACTGGAACTTGTTTACAAAGTATTCATCACCGAAATCACGGGAACAAACAAACATACATGCACAACTCCGTTGCTGCCCTGGAAAAACAAACTTCATCCAATGTTCCCTTAACGCTGGGTTCTTTGGGAAGCTGAAAAAGGTAATCTTTCCCTCACAACAAAAAACACACTCCTTTGGTGACAGGAGCTGCGTCTCATTTCGGAGGCTGCGTCCTCCGGAGGTCGCATTTGAAGGCTGAATACTTTATCAAGGATGTCATATTTAAGAAAAGTAACCGTAATAAAATTGATTGATATTCATTGTGAGGTGTAAAATACTGTAATTTCTTTCTTACTTTGCAATGGTTATTTTTCTTAAATGACTCGATGATGTATGCAGGCTTCAAAGGGTGCAGCCCCTGAACTGGAACACAGCCATTGTTGAAAAATCTCTCTGCTTCCGTGTGTGTTCCGTGATGTGTGTGTGCATACTAGGAGAAGTGCCCATACAAGGAATGTGGAATTCCTTGTATAGGCACTTCTCCCTTTATGACGTCATACAGTCCATACTCGAAAAAAAAACCTGAACCCACAACCAGAAGTAGTATATTAGGCACAGAAATACTCCGTCATATGTCCATCTCGTCTTTTGAAACTTTGGCCATGTTTAACATGAGAATGCAACTCTTTAACAGTGTAAATAAGTCAGAATGCATGGAATAGCATTACACCCCCCTTTAAAGGGATAGTTCTTCCAAAAATGTACCCCAAAAATGTCACTCATCCTCATGTCATTCTAAACCTTTATGAATTCACTCTTACATACACAAATCAAAATGTGCAAGTACTGTAGCTCTTTTCCAGACTTTTTTTTTTTTTTTTTTTT
>RJVU01035392.1:11576733-11629795 GCA_003731715.1 Anabarilius grahami
ATTGCCATGGCTCATGTGAGACACAGATTCATTCAAGAATGGCATGAAGTACACAACCATTCAAAGGTTTGGAGTCAGTAATATCAGCAAAGCTGAATTTTCAGCATCATTGCTCCAGTCTTCAGTGTCACATGATTCTTCAGAATCATTTGAATATGCTGATTTGATGCTCAAGAAACATTTCTTATTATCAGTGTTGAAAACAGTTGTGCTGCTTAATATATTTGTGAAAACCATGATACATTTTTTTAGGATTCTTTCAACAACAACAGCTACAACAATAATTTACAGAAAGCTGTATACTTGATTGTCTTTTAAAATACCAATCAATTAACCAATTAAATGTTAACATAAATACCAGAAAACACGTGGAAGACTCAAAATAATTAATTTACATTTTAAAGGGTTAGTTCACCCAAAAATGAAAATTCTGTCATTAATTACTCACCCTCATGTCGTTCCAAACACGTAAGACCTTTGTTCATCTTCGGAACACAAATTAAGATATTTTTGATGAAATCCGAGAGGTATATGAGTCCTCCATAGACAGCAACTTAACCACCACTTTCAAGGTAAACACTGAACTAACCCTTTAAATTCATATACTCCAAGAATGTGAGTATTTCTATTTCCCTTTTTTAATACATTTTCAATACACTATATTTTAATGAATTTAACTTCAGTATAAATTTATTTTGTTTTATTTACCATTATTTATTAGTAATATTACTAATATAACACCCCTTCCTGGTGCCCCTACACTTTCATTGAATGGAAAAGAGCAGCTTGGACATTCAGATAAATATCTTATGTGTTCAGAAGAACAAATAAAGTTGGGCAGGATATTGATTTTGCAGTAAGCTTTGTCTATAAGCATTTTCCAAACTATTATTAAAATTGATTAAAATAAACAAATTAAAATAGACATACCTCATAAAGTGATTTAGCTGTCAATTTGTTAGGATGATGATACATTACAGAATCTGTTTTTAAATATAGTCCTAAGGCTTTCAAATCAGTGGGAATGTTCAGCATGCAGATTGTTTGTGTCAGGAGGCTGGGTCACTATCGATTCGTCACACCCCACAAACTCTCAGAGCTGACAGATCCCGCTCATATCGATTCGCTCTTTTCTTTACTCATGCTGATCATCATGTAAGCCTCTGCCGCGTGCATGTTTCCTGCTCGTTCTGAGAGCAACGCTTACATAAGCACACTCATAGCTCACTTCACACTGCTTCAACTCAATTTTCTTTGGCATGGATTCTCATCTTCATATGAGAATAGAAGAACAAACAGAAAAATAACACAGGCAGTCACATAAACACACAGTGGGTGCGGGGGAGATGGTGAATCGATCATCCTGCAATCGGTGCTAAGGTTGCTGGGAGTGTTTAAAATTCTCTCTATATGTCATTCTTCTCTAATGGGAATGAATACACACCAAAATGCACTCTTGAATTTCAGCCCAGTCCTTACGGATCCTCATTAGCTGCTTGAAACGGTAGACCGCTTTACAATCCCTCTCACACACATGTACTAAGAATCCCCTGGTCTGCTACTGTCGGGTGTCAGCTCTTTGGAATTGTGACTGGAGTGGGAATAAGAGTTAAGCTTCTGTTGTGCTGTTTGGCAGAGGCGGTTCAGCTGTCTGGTCAGCAGAAATCCACTGACAAACACACTCATATGCACATGCAAATGCACACAAATGCAAACAGACACACACACAAATATAAACCAATTCAAAGCAAGCAAAAAGCAATAGATGAAATTCAAAGCCCCTAAAAAACAGACGCTCACATGCATTTTGTTGCCCACACGTGTGCAAACAAGCTTTGAGCATGAACGCAAGCAACTGAAATATATATGCACAAACTAAAAGACTCATATCTGGAGTCAGATTCACTCATCCACCCACACAGACACACTATACACAATTCCACACCACCTCCAACATGCTCTTATGAGTGATCACACATATCTAGGGATGGTTATTGTAAGGAATTTAATGACTCTTGTTCTGATTCCACTGAACGATTCTGGTTTCTTAAAAGTTACAGTAATGATTGAGCATTTAATTTTAAATTCATTTACACAAAATAGCACAGAACTTTAATATCGACCATTTATCGGTTATTGGCCATACAGGGTTACAGACTGCAACTAAAATGGTTGCAAATGCACAATAATTTAAAGTCGAGATGTAACCTTTCTTCTGTATTGTGACATAGATTATATGTATGACAGAATATATTATCAAAAAAGAAGAAAAAAAGTAGGGTGGTGGTGACTTGTTTTGTCCATCGTTTGTTGATTGGCTGCACTCTAAAAAATCTTGGGTTATTTTTTCTACCCAAGTCCTGGGTTGAGCCTTTTGGGTCATTTTTTGGGTTATTTTTCCAGTGTTTGGTTAGTTTTTGTGTTACCCAGCTCCTGGGTCAGACGTAACAACCCAGGGGTTGAGTTATCACGACCTCTTCAGGAGAGAGCAGCGCAGCTCCATCAAATTGGTGCATGTCTTCGGTGAAATACAGGTTTGTGTACGTTTTATTTAATCTAAAAATTCATTGTTCTGTATATTGTTTAATTAATTTTATGCAAAGCAACATACAGGGGCACGATTTGAGTCACCTAAACGAGTGTCGCGTCGGTCTTTTCGCGTGATGGAAACGCCTGCAGGCCTTGCATAAAATTGTATGATTTTATTCAAAAAGATACAGAATATAAATGATTAGGATGTTAAAATTTGTTCTCAGAACTGTACAGTGATTATTTATGGACAGATTATGGAGCCAGTCACAGCATTTTTCGGCTATGAGTGAAACGCAGGGCAGCGGTCTGAAGTTAGCAGTTCCCCAGCCCAACGCGAGCCATCTTCAGCACGAGATCCAGCGACGTTGCGGTGGAAACTGGACAACAGAGACTGGTCGATTATACATGTTACAATTACTTTTAAACGATTAAACAAAAACTTCTTAATGTTTAATTTTTAATTCTAATATTTGTTAAATGAGTTTAAATGTAGGCAATAAGTATTAAAAACCCAGCCCTTGGGTTGAAAACAATCCAAAATTGGGTTGTTTTTAACCCAATGTTTTTTAGAGTGTGGAGACAGATCTGAATGCAAACCTGTGGTTGATTATAAAAAAGGGGCGGGGTTAAGCGTACTAATTGATTGGAGGAGTCTGGAATACATCACCAGGGAGAAGTCTGGAATTTCACCAGAAGATCAAGTTATAACATTTTGATTACATATTTTGAGACGTATGCATGAATCATTCACAATAAGATGCATTTAGAACATATATAGGGTGAATTTCCATTTCATGTCAACTTGAAGATGCACTTAGAAAACAGACATGGTGAATTTTTATTTCATGCCAACTTTAAACTCTACTAAAGGCAAAAAGATTCAAGAAACAGCCCTGAACTGTGAGTTGGCAGTTTGAATCAGACTTAGCCAGTGAATCGTTCAGAACTGTTACTGAGTTTATAACTGACTGCCTCACTGAGCTGTGAATCATTTTACGGATAAGTCTTATTTGAAATTATATTTTGTACGTCACATACAAAACATGTAATTTTAATAACATATCTCGTTTTTATGAAAAAATATGCGTTTTAACAAAAAAAATGTTTTAACGACATCTCGTTATTAAGAGAAAATATGTCGTTTTTACAACGTATGTCGTTCTTACAGTGCCGGCCCGAGCCTCTTGGGGGCCCTAAGCAGCATTTGATTTGGGGGCCCCCCTCCCACCACGTGAAGTCACCTGTGGTTGAAGATTATTGACACAAATGTCACACTATAATGTTACATTATAAATTAATACAGTGAGGATTACTATAGAATCAAGTTTAACTAATCAGTAAGTAATATCAAATTTAGAAGATAGTTCCTTATTAACTAATCAGTAATTACCTAATGATATTACCATCATTAATAACTATTAACTAATGGACAAATTGTAAAGAACATTAGCATGTGTCTGAGATGTAATCAGTCATAATTTTTACTTTGAATATAATCATAAAATGCATCATTAATTACTCAAGTGTTAGCTAGTCACTATGCAGGAACTACTACTGATCACGAACCATTATTTTAAAGTGAAAAACATGTTTTTCACTTTAAAATAATGGTCCTGATCACTAGTAGTTCTTGAAGAAAATGACTAGGTACTTGATTAATTAGCGATGCATTTTATGACGATGTTGAGATTAACTACTAGTGGTCTGCACCATTATTTTAAAGTGAAAAACATGTTTTTCACTTTAAAATAATGGTCCTGATCACTAGTAGTTCCTGCATAGTGACTAGGTAACACTTGAGTAATTAATGATGCATTTTATGACCACACTGAGAGTAAAAAAAGACAATTGCTCACATCTCAAACACTTTAATGTTGTGATTAGTAATTAATTAGTAATTCTTTATAATTTCTCATAGTTACCTATTAGTTATTATTGATGCCAATGTCATTCTCTAATTATTGATTAGCTAATAAGGAACTATCTTTGTCCTAAATTTGATATTACTTACTGATTAGTTAAGCTTGTTTCTATATTAGTTAATAGTAGTAGCTCAAGTGTTAATGTAGATCTACTCATTAGTCCTGCATTACTTCCTGCATAGTTACTTATTAATGACGGACCAAGTGTTACCGAGGATAGCACTGCTACATCACTCGCCACCATATTAATAAAGAAAAAATAAAGAAATATGGCATCCCTTTCAACTTAAACTGATATCTATAATCAATACGTGAAATACACCTAGATAAATGTATATTAATAATGCGATTTAACGTTAGCTCTGGTGATGGCTTATATAAGATCATGAGTCATGACTAGCTGCTACCTCAAGTGACATGAGCACTACAAAACATTCTGTAAATAATTATGCAAACATACCTTTATCTTGCTCTTTTTTCTCCTCCTCTGTCTTTTCCTTCTTTCTTTTTCGGCACCAGAGGGATACATCCTTTTTGTGACATGGCTTATCATTTATAACATTTATTACAGTGACGTGCACTTGCGCGCCGGCGCGAATTGTCAATGCACGCGAGGTGTCTATGCGCAATTGCGCATGACTCAAACGCTAGCAGACACAGCAGCAGTTGTCGGCAAATCAGAATTTTCTTGTCTCGAATTATTTATTTATTCATTCGTATTCATTCATTCATTCATTTATATCACTTGTTTAAGTTATTTAATTGTAAAAAAAAAAAAACACGATTGGGGGGCCCCCTATTGGCCAGGGGGCCCCAAGCAGCCGCTTAGTTCGCTTATGCCTCGGGCCGGCCCTGCGTTCTTACGACATAACATCTCTTTATTACAAGAAAAGATTATGTTTTTATGACATATCTCGTTATAATGAGAAAAGATGTTGTTTTAACGACATCTCATTATTACAGCATAATTGAGTGGAAAAAATAACACGTATGTGGCAGCAATGCAACACCGTAGTAATGACCCGTTACTGTGATGACTTACATTAGTCTTACATCACTCTATTTGCTCACTTTCTGTTCAACATGACTGTGTAAGTAAGGATACATAATCTCATTTTGCTGTTTGAAAGAATAATGTTTTTTTATTCTAAAAAAAACATTGAAATACTTTTAAAAAATGTAATTGTTATTGTTCCACATATTAGGGAAAATTATAGGTTGAATCAAGGTTAAAGTAAAACGTTAGGTGATATATATAGCTACTATAATATAATTAACAATAATTATCAGTTTATCAGTATCGGTCAGAACATTAATATTGGTGCATTCCTAGTTATCATGAAAATGATTTGGTCCCAGTTTTTTTTGGTCCCGGTTCTCATTTTCCAACTCTGAACACATGAAAAAGCTCGTATGCGATACACGGTCATTCACCCACCTCCAAAAATACTCACACACACCCTTCAGAATCAACATACACACACACAGGTCAGATGTTTCCATGATAGACAACACTTTCAGTATGACACATTTCATGTAAAAACACACACACACACACACACACACTCCCACATGGTGCTTGACTTCTGTAACCCTCTCTAGTTGCTCAACACACTGAACAGTATGAGTGAACTGTTCAAACAAATCACCCTCATCTCTTCATGCCTCCCTCGTTTTACCTTCCCTTCCGCCCGCGCACCTGCCTCTCACCTCTTCTCTTTCTGGTTCTTTCTCTCTTCTCCTCTGTGAATTATAGCTTGTGCTTTATCATCACATCATGGTTTAATTCTGTCCATCCCACGATGCCTTGCACACCATTATGCCTCTCTTCATTTCGCTGCTCTCTTACTTTTTCAACTAATAACTTCGATCAATGCATCTATCCGTCCCTGCTCTCATTTCTCATTCATTGTGCTCCACTTCCATCATGTCATATTGTTCCCAGTCCAATATTACAAACCAGAGGAATCAGGGCCGGCGTCCTGCCCATATTGTTTTGGACAATATGGGCAAAACTTACTTTGTGCCATTGCCGAGATAAGCCCAAAGAAAAAAATAATTCAGCATGCAAGCAGGAACATGATGTAATATCAATAAAATATTCAGATGTGGCCAAAAAGCATAGAACAATGCAACATTTCTGGAAAAGTGAGTTAGAAAGTGTTAAGATTTTTTGCCATCCACACATGCATTTCTTTGGTTTGCAGTAAAATTTTGTAAAAGCTGTGAAATTTTGACATTTGAACTGACATTTTTGCAGTACATAGACTCCTAAAATGGCTTGGACAACATTACTGGCACCCTTCATAAGTAGAACAGCAGTTAAATTGGGAATAGGGTGTTATGAATGCCCTGTTTCCAGGTATTAAGGTGTGTTTTGGTCGATCAGATCACAAGTGGACGATGGGGACATTCCCGTTTCCACCTGGTATTTTAATCCGTCTCCTTTGTCCACTTTCAACCACTTCTGTCCTGATTTCTTCGAAGGGAGGGTCTATGGGAGGGTAAATGTATGGGTTTTTCAGATCTTTCAATCTAATGGACAAAATAAGCTCAAGCTTTTTATATATGAACACGCCCAGAGACGACTGAAAAACATACAGAGAGCATCAGCTTTCATTTCTCCTCTAATAGCCGCAATACCGTGCCGAACGCTGTGAAGAAATCAGGAATGGTGAGAGAACATTGTGCTTGGTACATTTTTTGTCTTCAAACCAAACTTGGGTCTTCAGCTGAAAAAGTTTAAATCCCTTCTGGCTAGAGCGCTTCCCATAATGTTTAAGCGTTAGGTCAGTAGGTGAAGAGTAGGTGGTCTTTAGTGGCTGTTCCAACACATCCAACCACATGAGCGTTTCCACTAGGAAGGCAATCCGGTCGAATGTGTTTTCAACTACCTCTGGAAGTGGTCGAAAGTGGACAAGCTCAAAACGTTTTACACCCATATTTAGCGTCGTCCACTTGTGATCCGATCGACCAAAATGCATCTTAATACCAGGTAGAAATATAGGGCCTTGGTTTTGAAGAGAGTGATCCTGGGTTACAACCTGTTTATCAGAAATAGGGTGCATTCTTTCAAGCCAATTTAACCCCTGTTTATAGGAAATAATTGCATTGTAATGACACTCAAAGCAGACTATTATCCTCTAATTAGTATACCAATCTTTTAATTACTCATTCAGCTAGTTTAAATGGTGCTATCTGTTGTGACCAAAATGGAAAGGTACCAATATTTTTGTGGATATTTATTTTACATATTTCTGTATACATTGATTTTATAGATTTTTAAAAAGAAATTGATACTTTAATTAATCAAGGATGCATTAAATATATTAAATATTACAGTAAAGACATTTTTAATGCCTAAACTAAGTACTAGTGTTGTCAAAAGTACCAACTGCGATACCAAGTCGGTACTATAATTGAAAAAAATATGACGCTTTGAGCAGATTCGTAAACACCTCTGATTGGCCACTGTGTTCACGCGCTCATCAGATATGTCTGTGATTGGCTATAGTGATCAACGTTTTCAAAAACATGTTGTAAATATGGAGTGTTTGAAAGCCGGTGTCTATAACCGGACCGGTCCACTGTTAGACAACTGCTTTCAAAAATTCAAAAACTTCTGTATGTTTCAAACACTGCCGTGCATTGATCATTACAGCCAATCACAGACATATATGTTGAGCACGTGAACAAATTGGCCAATCAGAGGTGTTTTCGAATCCGCTCAGCAGTGCTCAAAGCATAATGTTTTAAAAAATTCAGTACTGACTTGGTATCGAAGTCTGTACATTTGACAACACTACTAAGTACTAAAGAACTACTGTTCTTCAGACCTTCCACACTTCATTAAGCAGCACAACAAATTTCAACTAATAATAATAATGAGAAATATTTTTTACCAAATTAGCATATTATGGAACTACGTGAATTTTAAATATAATTTCTACAATTATTTGTATCTTTGAAATGTGAGTTTCTGGATTATTCTAAGAAAAAAAATGGTATCCTTGGTTTGTATAAAAAAAATTTAAAAAAAATTTTAAAAAAAGGTGGAACGCAGTTCCCTTTCATACTAAATATAACATCACAATATCCTGTCTTACACTTTTTATGGAAGTTGCATTCAGTGAATATGTAAGTTCGGCATGCCGCTTCTCCATCTTGGAATGCATGAGCTTTTGTCTCATGTCAACGCAGTCCATCCATGAGTCACAATGCCACATTCACCCCAACGCCTACTTAAGTTGTTTACCTATAACCTGACAAGCAGGTTCACAACAACTGCCTCACTCTCTCTAATGCCAGCATGTTATTTTCTACAGATGACCTGCTCACCTCAGATCTGCAGCAACGCAGTGTGCTTGATGTGCAGGTCAGTATCGATTTTCAGGATTGAGAGAAAACTCAGCAGCTCTATCATTCTCCATCTCATTCTCTCTGGCTTTCTTCCAGACTTCACACATCTCTTCAGCTTTATCCCTTGTTTATCTGTTTTCATGTGAAGCTTATAGATTTCTTTCTGCCTTGCTCTTATCTATTTATGTTTCTTTTTTTAGTGTTAGGGCGTGTAATCCATGCATACTGTGATGATACCAGGTCATCAGGGTACATCTTTAACTACAAATATGTGGCAGAAACATTCAAACACAGATGTACATGTAATCTACAAATACAAATCTGTTACAGTTTCATTTGATGCTTATGTTTCTGTGTTAATGAAACACCATTAAGCTTGCATTTTTAACAAGCAACCAATTTTATAATGTTTTTGTATATTTACATTATCATAATAGTTATTAAAACCAAGTCACAACATTTATAGTTTTTTATCTATTTCTTTACAAATGAGACTACAGACTACAGATTTTAATCTTTTTAATAATTAATATAAAAATATTAATGGTACTCTATGTAACTTTTGGCCCTCTAACGATTAAAAACAAAACAGAGAGAGATTAAATTAACAATCGCTTAAAGGGTTAGTTCACCCAAAAATGAAAATTCTGTCATCATTTACTCACCATCATGTTGTTCCAAATTAATGACAGAATTTTCATTTTTTTTCACTTTAATTGATTAATCGTTAACTACGTTATCACGTTACTTAACCACCTGCTTAACCAACCCAGGTGTCGTTTTAAAGCTTAGAAGCTTGAATTTACAGTGAATATAGGGAATATGACCATCACTTAACAAGTGTTTTTAAGTTTGCTGATATATTAGAAGTGCTCTATTTTCATAGTGTGAAAAAATAACTGCTTTACCTGAAAATGTGGTCTTTAAAATCATCATACATAACAGATGGACTTGTGTCATATATCGATGAAAGGTCTCAAACAAGCAGAATACAACAAGCATATTTGTTTCAGTTAGAGACCAAACTATACCAAGTATTTGTAAGAAAAAGACAATTAATCATTTATCGATTAATCGTAAGTAGTTGTGAACATAATGGTCGGGCATCACTGCTCATATACTGCCTCCTCTAAGGTGACTTTTCAGCTGTATTTTATTATTGTATGCCAAAACACAATTTAAAGATGTAGTAGTTTGTCCCAGATCTAACGTACTTATAAATACTTAGAAGTATGTACTTTCCCATGAGAAGTATGCAAATTTGGATGCGGCCATGAGCTAAACTTTTAATGACAAGGATGGCTTGATTCAGTCTTCTCTATTCGAGGACACAAACATATGTTCTCTGCAAACATCTGGTTCAATCAGTGTTGGCAGTGACAAAGAGCATCTTGCCTGCTTGAAATTCTCCAGTGCACACTTGATAAATTATTAGTAAAACATATTCAGGGTTGTAAGTTCCTGAAAAATTTGTAACTTACATGGTCTCATCATTGAGGAACTCCAGTTTGCCAGCCACCTCTTCATAGTCTTCTCCAGCTTTGGCGGTACCCTCTGTAGTGTGAAACGGTACTGCCACCTTCCCCCTCGCTCCAGATGTTCTGTGAACCTTCACCTGAACGATGCCCACACTTTCACTCACTCGTGTGGAATTGCTCTCGAACGTAAAGATACCTGCGTGGTCATCATCGTAAATGGTCACCGTGGCAGTGTGCGCGTTACCCAAGGCAGCTTTGGGAGGAACGTGGCTGGACCCCATAATGCTGTTGCCTGGAGACACCACATTAGGGTCGAGGATGGAGACCTCAGCACGGTGGACAACTCGAGGGTTGCTGAGATGTACGTAGAAGTGCTCATCTTCCTCGAATATGTCATCGTCAATCACGCCGACTGTCAGCTCCTTCACAGTCTCACCCGGTTTAAAGACCAGAGTGCCCTCAGCGAATTCATAGTCTGATCCTGCATTAGCGGTGCCATCCTCTGTGCGATAGTCAACCTAGATACAGGAACAGTTGTCATACAGCTAAAGTGCTGAGGAAGCAATGCTATATTTTTATATTCAGAAGAATTACAGTGAGTGTATGGAAAAAAACAATAATTCTCATACATTATAATGTAACTTTTAGGAGAGGATGTGTGATAATTAAATTCCACAGATTACAACAACAATAATAAATCATTATTAATCACATAATAATAACATAATACATATTTTGTAAATTATTCATAATAGTAATAATAAAAATTATTATTATAAATCATATAACATAATAACAACATAATATACATTTTTATAATTATGATGTGTGTTATTATTAAAGGGTTAGTTCACCCAAAACTGACATTTCTGTCATTTATTACTCACCCTCATGTCGTTCCAAACCCGTAAGACCTTCATTCATCTTCGGAACACAAATTAACGTATTTTTGATGAAATCCAAGGTTTTTGTTTTTGTGTTTACGTTTGAACACCGGCTCAGTATTGGCCGGCTCCTGCGTCAGCATCACACGCATGCGTCGTGCTGCTCACGTGAACAGCCGTCGGCCAATACTGAGCCGGTGTTCGGACGTAGAACCTGGAAGCGCTGCAACTAAAATAGTGTAGGAGAATGACAGGGGAGAGACGAATTTGTTGAATAAAGTCGTTATTTTTGTTTTGTTTTTGCGCACAAAAAGTATTTTCGTCACTTCATAACATTAAAGTTGAACAACTGTAGTCACGTCGACTATTTTAATGATGTTTTTACTAGTTTTCTGGACCTTGAATGTGGTAATTTTGTTGCTTTCTATTGAGGATAAAAATATCTTAATTTGTGTTCCAAAGATGAACGAATGTCTTACTTAAAGGATTACTTTCAAATAAAATTTTCCTGATAATTTACTCACCCTCGTGTCATCCAAGATGTTCATGTCTTTCTTTCTTCAGTCGAAAAGAAATTTTGAAGAAGATTTTTGATGAAAACATTCCAGGATTATTCACCTTATAGTAGACTTCAATGGACTCCAAACGGTTGAAGGTCAAAATTAGTTTTAGTGCAGCTTCAAAGGGCTTTAAAAGATACCAGACGAGGAATAAGGGTCTTATCTAGAGAAACGATCGTTCATTTTCTTAAAAAAAATACAAATGTAAATGCTTCATAGACACAAATGATCGCCTTGCAAGTGCTTCGCCATTCCGCCTTCCGTATTCTTCAAAAAGATTACGCTGTATGTCCTACACCTTGCCTATTCTACTTACAGAAAAAACGGAACTGCCGCCGCGTTCGTTCCGTAAGTTGAATTAAGAAAATGACCGATCGTTTCGCTAGATAAGACCCTTATTCCTCGTCTGGTATCGTTTAAAGCCCTTTGAAGCTGCACTGAAACTAATTTTGACCTTCAACTGTTTGGAGTCCATTGAAGTCCACTATAAGAAGAATAATCCTGGAATGTTTTCATCAAAAACCTTAATTTGTTATCGACTGAAGAGAGAAGGACATGGACATCTTGGATGACATGGGGGTGAGTAAATTATCAGGAAATTTTTATTTGAAAGTGAACTTATCCTTTAATGACAGAAATTTCTTTTTTGGGTGAACTCTAACCCTTTAAAATGTTATAATGCATATTATTATTATTATTAATCAAATAACAAAATAATAACAATCATTTTTTTATTTATAGTAATTATTATGTGTTATTAATATTATAGTATATTTTGACCTCTTATCAAAATCACTTAAAATAATTGAATATAATTTCCTGAACTTCACAATTGAAAGGTTTATATAACAAAATGAGCTTATCTGAAGTCTGTTAAAATAGTGTCATTAAATTGCTTGTCTCCTAAGTGCTGTAATTATTTAAAATAGCTCTGAGAGTACATCCTCGCTGCTGGGACTCATGAAGGTTTCTGGCCTCAAAATTATATCACATCCATATAATTAAAGTACAATCACAGCACTGTAATCACAGTACTGTTGTGTATAGACAGTGGAATCATTACCTTAACAGTGCAGCCACTGTCTCCACCATGTCGGGTCACGGAGAGCTTCAAGGAGCCGCAGTTTTCAAAGCATTGATAATGGGAGGGCTCAAACTCTAGGTAGATGGTGTGAGGGTCTTCTTCCTGGGCATTAGATTCATGGCAGCTCACCACCTTCCTGGCCTGGTCTGCAGCATGCTTCTTCAGGATGTTCCCCGCTCCGATCATCATGCGAGTGGCCTGGATGCGATAGAAAGCTCGGCTCTTCTGCTGTTGCACCAGCACTTGATAGTTTGCCATCTCGATCAGCTGCTCCATGTCCTTCTCCGGGTGTCTCTGCTTGAGCTCCTTCAGTGTACGAGCCATCTCCCTCCTGGCCTCTTCTTCCTCCCCTCCACCACCTCCTTCCTCCACACCAGCCAGCATGCCATCAAGTGCCTCCTTGTGGTGGGAATTGGCACCTTGGCCGTCCATTTCCATATCCATCTTGCTGAACATGCCGTCACCCTCCGTCTCAATGATGATACCACGGTGTTTGTCAGCACGGTAGCGCTTGTGGACATATTTGTAAAAGAGCAAGCGACGGTCAGCGATCCAGGCCTGAACCACACAAAGTGGAAAGAAGAGAAAGGTAAGGACGGCCTCCCAGACTTCCACCACACCGGGAGAGATGACAGACAGAATCAAGTACAGCCAAATGTAGGCGAACACACTCCAGGCTGCGGTCACAAAGAAGACCCTCAAGTGCTTGATTTTTCGCACCTCACCGTCTGGGACCACGTAAACACAAATGGCGATGATGATGAACATGTTGAAGGCAGCGCTGCCCACAATTGTGCTTGGGCCCAGGTTACCAGCCTCAAACTTGTGTCCGCAGACCTCGATCACGGATAACAGGATCTCAGGGGCCGATGATCCCAAAGCCATGAGGGTCAAGTTGGACACGGTCTCGTTCCAGATGCGCACGGTTGCTGTGGTGGTCTCGCCGTTGGGTTTCTTGATTGTTATCTCCTTCTCTTGAGATGTAATCACCTCGATGGATGACATGAACCGGTCTGCGATGATGGACATGCCTAAGAACATGTAGATGAGGGCCACAAAGTAGACAATGGCACGTGCCACCTTGTCGCCCACAGAGGGGTTCTGGGGGTTCCACACCGGGAGGACGACGCCCTCAGAGCAGCTGTCCTCCCCTGAACAGTTTCCTGGGCTGCTGTGGGATGTGTCACCACTGGCCTGAGACAGATGAGTGAGGCCTGAGAGAAAGATCAGGAGGAGGAGAGAGGAAAGGCAAGGAGTGAAGGAGAAAGGGGTTGACGGAAGGCGCAAATAAAGCATGGTTGCAGTGTAGTGGTTACTGTGTCCACCAGTCACAGAGTTGACGATCAATGAACCTCTGAAACACAAAAAAGAAACTTTCTGTGAAAATGATCATTTAAAAAAGGACCTCATTGTAACATATTGATGATTCAAGCATCACCTGAAACTAACATTTTTTTGTTACAATTCGTTACATTTATATAGCGCTTTTACATATTGAAGGGGGGAATCTCCTCAACCACCACCAATGTGCAGCATCTACCTGGTTGATGTGATGGCAGCCATATTGCGCTAGAACATCCACCACAGTTTAATGGTGGAGAGGGGTCCAATCAGTAGACATATAGGGATGATTAGGAGGCCATGATGATGGACAGAGGACAATGGGTAAATTTGGCCAGGATGCCAGGGTTACATCCCTATACTTTTTCAAAGCACATTCTGGGATTTTTAATTACCACAGCGAGTCAGGTTCATTCAGGGAGAATGAGGTTGCTGTTGATTGCAAACAGAGTTTCTGACAGCACAAGACAGCTTGCATCATGGTGAACTGCTAGAGAGTGTCTTTGAAAGCACAAGCTAGTCAACTCTATAAACAATATGATCATTCCTGACAAACTGTACACATCTGATTAATACAAGAAAGGAAAACATACAAAAACACAATATGTCATATAATGTAGAAATCACCTAATCTATTTTGCTCACTCAGTCTTTGAGTTTAGCAGATGAGAGTCACGTGTGAAAAATGTGTGATCAGTTTCCAGGGTAAAAATAAAATAAATGTTGTTGGCCTGTTATATCAAAAAATTCAAATAGATATTTTCAATGAACTCTTACATTTTTTGAGATTTAAATCTAGTCTTCTTTTCTATTTTCTGCTTTCTGTCATGTGCTCTTTCTCTCATGCAATGATCAAGGTCACAACTTCAATTATCATTTATAGACATTCCACACATTGACTTGTACACCAAGCAAAAAAGCATTTGACAAAAAGGCATTTGACTCTGTCTAGCATGAAGAGATTTTCTATAGACTCCTAAAAAAAGCTACTAAATAATCAAATCAAAGAAATTATATTACAGAAAAAAATAGATATCATGAATACAGATGTCTTTTCAATCTGGATAACACCATCCTTGAACATACAATGAAAAATTTTACAACATAAACATATCAACTTCAGTATGGGGCAAACTATTCGAAAGTGTATTCTTACATATAGTTCTGTATCAAACTGAAATATGGGGACCACTAACCCAGCAAGAATCTACAAAATAAGGGAAAAATCAAGGTACCTCCAAAGCAAAATAGCAATTTACATTATCATTTAAAAGTTTGGAATTGTTAAGGTTTATTAATGTTTTTATTTGTTTTTTAAAGAAATCTCTTACCCTCACCAAGGTTGCATTTATTTGATCAAATCTATTGTAAAAACAGTAACATTGTCAAATAGTATTACAATTTAAAGTAATGGTTTTCTTTGTAAAATTTTATTTATTTCTGTGATGGCAAAATCAAGTCCTGCTCAATTTATTTTCTTGCTCAAGAAGCCATTTCACTTGGCTATACGTCACAATAGGGAAGAAAAGACTATCGCAACTTCCGTTTCATGGCGACTTTTAACGTAAACTCTAAACAAATCATTCAAGTGTGGAATGGCGACAGTCACTCTAGCACATCCCACCCTCTCTGTACAGACAAGTTTACATAAGAGCTGGAATCACACATGCGTGACTGCTGCATTTGGTCACACATGCACACACATCAGTATCTCTGGCTGCTTGGAGCTGCAGAGAAATATGAGATCATCTTCCACTAAGAGGATGTGTGATGATGCCAGGGCTGTCACTCCAAGTCCAGGTCACATTATGTGTGGACCAGGTCATTAATGTGACATTGGATAATCTTTGTTAGCTTATGTGTGAGGAAGGTCAGACCCCACATTGCCCCTTTGAAAATGCAGATATGCACATGAAGCAGACATGCATGGCTCAAACGAGGGCTGTCTGTTTAACAAGTTAATTTAGTGAAAGATTAAAAAATTAATGGAATTAATCATGCCCCCTGACACGTGCATAAATTACAAATATACTGAAATAGAAAACAATTGTTTTAAATTTCACAATATTTCACAATATTACTGTTTTTACTGTTTTTTTAATCAAATAAATGCAGCGTTGGTGCAGACGGTTTGACTTCTTTCAAAAACATTACAAAATCTTACCATCCCCAATCTTTGTGTATAATTTTACACAACAACCAAATATGTCCATTTATAGCATCTTTAATTGCCAACAATTA
Source organism: Anabarilius grahami (assembly GCA_003731715.1). NCBI lineage: Eukaryota > Metazoa > Chordata > Actinopteri > Cypriniformes > Xenocyprididae > Anabarilius > Anabarilius grahami. Next base: position 11,593,135 of record RJVU01035392.1, read on the forward strand.
AAAAAATAGACAGAATCTGCACTGTGTGACTGGCATATGGAAATAAAATAAATACATAATATATAATAAGAGTTCTAAAGCCACTATATGCAATGTCTGTTTAAAGTCCCTGTGAAATCAAAATTTAAGGTTTTTTAGCTTTTACTGTGAATATGTTAGTCTTAAGGTTATGAATAAGCTGGTGTGTTCCAAAACAAGACAAAATTCGCATTTGGGAAATATAAGCATTCAAAACTTACAGTCTCTCACTTCTGCTAAAATGGATCACGGATTTTCATGACATCACAGCGGACTTCAGCTTCTCATCAAATCTTCTGTCCAATCAAATGCTCTCTAGAATTTAAAGTCCCACCGCTCCTACACTATAAACAGACGCTGAAGCTGCAGCTGAAATCGGTTATTTGTTCACACATTTACTAGTTTCTATATGTTGAATGGCACATAGTGCACTGTATAGAGTATAGGGAAAGATTCAGACAGCGTAAATATGCTTTCCATTGACGCGAATGAAGTCTGTTTTCGTGTTAGTGTCACGTGAACCACCGCAGCACGATCACAGTCTGCTCCGGTCCAGAGCACAGAGCGGATCATATGTGCGAGTCAGCACAGACCACAAAACATTCGGACACATCTGAATTCTACAAACAATGCTATATTTTAAAGCAATATGGGGTTTTACGAGCTCAACGGCTATGGCCGAGCTGTGATCTAGGCAAAACGCTATTGGCTATTTTGAAAAAGGGGAGGAGCTTCTAGATATATTCCGCCATGTCTACCTGTTTCATTGGAAATTACATCAACACACTGAATAAAGCTGCGCGTTCCAAGGCACTTCAGTGGACCTTTAATGCATCCCTCTATCTCAAATTCTCAATAATGTAACATTTATTTTTCTTCATTTAAGGCCTTTCTCAGCAAATATTGCTATATGCTATTAACTGAGATTTATTCATTGCCATATCACATATTCAACTGATATGTTTAATCATTTGACAGCCCCAACATTATATGACACTATGACACTTCTCAGCACTGTCTTAATGCTTTGATGACATTAGCGTGTTTACCAACCCTACCCTTATGCACTTCCCTGGGCACAAATCATGCACTTGGTATCAAGCACGCTCCCCCACTATTGCCACACACGATGCCAGGCCTATAAATAGCACAGAGGCTGTTCCCTGAGTCCTTAGCGCAAGCTCTCAGCCAATGGTGCCTATCAAGAGTGAGGGCTTATCTCGCACACCATTTGGACTGTATCTTATTAATTTCCCATGACAAAGCATGCAAGCAAGCAAATTAAGTTTGCAGCCGGAGTGAATGGCAGAACAGAACAGAGCGCTGCATGGCAGCAGTATGGTTCCGGTTTTGATCCTGCAGGCAGAGTGTTAGAGAGATCTACAATTGATGGACACATCAATCAAGAGGCTGATTGCATTAATTGGCATATGCAGAGCATCCACACCACAGCAGCATGGCTTGCGGTGGGGCGCAAGGCAAACGGAGCAGTGTGCAGCACTATTAAGCCCTCAGATATATGAGCAAGCCTAAGGAAAATGAACACACAACCCAGTATGAGCTACTGTTGACGGCCTAGAGGATTCATGCACACATGGACTACAATAGCATGATAATGTATGGCTTCTGATGCTGCAAAAGATGAACATTTAATCAAGTTTCCAGCTGATGTATGTTTTGTTTTGGGTGCTGGTCCCCAGATTTGGCTAAATTAAGCAGCAAGACTTCCCTGGTCAGCCGGATTTATAAGAAAGAGCACACTGATCATAGTTTTGCTTGTGAACAGCATGGCTATTCCAACCTGGTCTCATGAAAACTTGTAATATTTGGTACTTTTATAATGAATAAAATAAGTTGAAGTCATACATGTTAGGTTGTAGAAAGTACAACCTAAACCTAACCATGATTGTCATAGGAAAAGAAAAAAATTAAAGGTTGCACATTTTCACACAATTGAAGCCGTACAATATATTGTGATTTCGTCGTTTCATATGAAATTTTACAAGCTGTCATAAGAATGTGTTGGTTATTCTGGTCAGCCATTTAGAGCAGCACTGGTATACAGAATAAGTTTCTGATTCTTTTGCAGACTTACAAAAACAATACAATTAAAAAATACATCAAGCTAACTAATAGTTCTTGGCAAAAAAACAACAACATCTCATTAGATGTACAAGCAACAGTCTGGATCATTTCAAAGACATCTGTCAGGATGTTGTTATAAGTGTGTGTAGCCCAGTCTGATGTAAAAATGCAGTGTTTAGCTCTCTGGCTTTTATGATCTGCTGTGCGCAGTCTACTGGGGATTCCACCTGTGAATCTAGCTGTGGCCAGTTCCCATAATAACAACACAGCTTTCCATATGTCTGCCCTGATACTCTATCTGCACTTGTACACACACATACACACTTGTGGACAGTTATAAATGACTAAACAAGCTCAATTGGGTCTTTCAGCTTATGGTTTATCAATATGACATGTGCAAGACTACTGTACTGAATGTCAACACTGCTGGGATTCAGCCACAAGTAATCACTGATATTTAGACCACCAGTACGATAGCAAGTGTGATATTGCTTTTTTTATACAACAATTCAATAAACAAGTAGTCAATCTCGCATAACTGACATTTCAGGCACAATATTTGTAGTTACATTGTCTATTTGGTCCACCAACAAAAATAATTTGAAACAGCAGAAACAACTGTCATGTCTCTGGGCAACACACAGTAGTGGAGTTGAACAAGTAAGTTGTGTAAATGATTCAATGACTCAATTATAATGACAGTCAATTGATTCTTTCCTGAATAAAACAGTCTTTTGAATAAATGGGTTGTAAACTCACTTGTAAAAACAGTCACTTAATTTGTTTTTAAATGAATCAGTGTGTTTGAACAAATTGGTTGTATAAATGATTCAATGACTTACTTATAAAGAGAGTCATTTTTCCCAACCTACTGATGCACTGACTGAATCACTCAACAATGCACAGATATTTTTAACATTTCAAGTTAACTTAATTCAATAAAGTATACATGATAAATAAATAATGTTTTATAAATATTCAGAAATTAACTTCGCACAACAATATATTAATAAATTAATTATTTCCCCCGCAGAATTTTTGATCATTTTCACAAAACTGTCATGGCCCCCCCGAAGATTTTGTTGTATGAATATCGGAACATGCAATTTTTCAAAAGAACAATGATTCTGCTTTTAAACAACAACAACTAAAACACATTTTATTCTAGCTTCATGCATTCTTTTTTATCAACACTTGAATGTGGGTAAAATTTATATTAAAAAAACAACATTTTGAACAAAAAGCAGAAAATTGCATTTCTGTCAAAGACTACAACATCTATAAGCAATGAATCTATTGCTTGTTTCTGCTTCTTTTTTCTTTTTCTTTTTTTGTCTCTGTTTTGATCCGGAGATTCTGTACTCTTTGAAAACATGGATTGTCGGAAAATTCTGTCAATGGCGGGGAAGTATTGTGTTTTAAATGACGAAATTTCCATCACCTGGGGAGAAAGAGTTAATGTTAACCTAGATTAATTAATACTATAAAAAAAAAATTTAATCATTGTTAGTTCATGACACCCAATGCATTAACTAATGCTAACTTTTACCAATAAAGCGTACATTATAACCATCTTCAGTCTGATACAGTGTTGCCCAAAGAATCAGTGAGTCTAAAAACTATTTTGTTAAGAGCTCACGGCAGAGTTTTATGTTGTACACATCCTGTAAAATAAGACAATGTCAACTATAAGTAGTTTCATAAAACAACACGAATCCTCCAGCTATGCCTGTCTGTAATAGTGCCTCTACTAAGACAAAACAGCACACATTTATAAAAGATAAAATTTATGTAACCAATAGAGTTGTGTTAAATATGGCGATTTTAGCAGACTGTTAAATCCTTAATCTCACTTAAGGCTTTGAGCGGTGGTAAAATATGAATGCTTTAGTCCCTTTGCCCGGAGAGTAAAAGCAGGTTTAACTTTGAGGAAGAGGAGGACAGGTTCACTCTCCTGAGGTGAAGGGTGTAGAGAGAAAAAAAGTAGCAACAAAGAAAAAGAGAAAGACTGTTTAGTTGGAATAGGAGAGAACGGTTGACAGACTGACAGGTAACAAAGTTTGAGTGTCAGATTGGAAAGGAGGAAGAAGACAGATGAAAAGGGAACAAAGGAATAACAGGCAAAAAGTTTGAATACAGTGTTGGTTATAGGAGGTAAAAACCCTTTCTAGCAAGTCTTTAATCAAGCAATGTCAAAACTTCAGTACTGAATGATGGATTCACTATCCACTCACCCCAGATATCTGAATATCTAAGCTCACATGACTCTTAAAGCTTTCTCATTAATCCTTCCCTATTTCACCTGCCTCTAGCCTACCATTTTATTACTATTCCACACACTATAACACATTTAAAAAGACAATAAGTACACTAACACAGTTTTTTTTGTTGTTGTTTTGTGATGGCTCATATGATGAAAGAATGGCTTATATGTGAAAGAACAATTTCACTCAGAATCAACTCATCACAATGCAAAACATCTTAAAGGCCCTAAAACAGGCTTATGTTTATTTAAGAAATTTTTTTTTTTCCTGTTTATTCCTTGTGATTTTATGATCAGAACATGTTGTTGGCAGGTTTCAGGTGAGATTCACCCATAAAGAGCTCTATATTTCTCAGTTTGAGATGATTATTAACAGATTTGTCAATATTTGTCCATCCATCCTCCTCCCTTTCCTTCCACAGCAGTCAATATTTACCAGACATCCCTCCATCTTAATTTAGCTTCCTCACAGAAATCTCCCCCTAAAACCTTCCCATTTGAGTGCAGAAATGGACAATGTAACACTAGTGGATGTGAGGATGCTAAGCTTATATTAAACACACAAACACAGTGTCACCGAGGACAGCTGCTATTCATTATGGCTCATCATTCAGAATTGTAAGTCAATGTGCAGAGCAGTTTGGGGCTTTATCCAGTTGGAATGAAGTCTTTTCGGATGTGATTTAAAGCTGCAGAGCCACATTAAGAAAGTAAGAATGAATGTGTTTTCTCCAAAATGCCAAGTTTGCAAATGCCAGTATGTGCAGCCATAACAAAGACATAACAATGATGATCAATTAGGGCCAGACGGTCATGTTGCACTTCAGAGAGGTGTGAGAGAGCATGACACACATACTCACACACACACACACACACACACACGGCCCAGCATGGGGAATTTGTGTCTCACTAGCACACCAGACCCAATTAGGAAACAAACTGAGAAAAGCAGCAGGTCAGCTCGATGTTTAACAACACAACCACTGCTTGTTCGTCATCATTACTGCCCATGATCAGGCCTGTGAAAGTCTTTCATTTCCATGCTATCCTCATTCATCTGTTCCTTTTCTCCTCTATGTTGCAGGCCCTTTCATGCTCCTTCGACAGGGCATGTCATAATTGGCGGGAAATTAAGCCAGTCTTTTCTAAAGATGTTTTAATGTCACTGGTGTCACATTTCATCATTAAGCAAGTGCTCATTTGACTGGCTGAGGGCGGAACTGGGACATCCTGTACTCCCACATCATCTTTCTTATCTCTTCAGGATGAAATGAGATGGACTCTTGTGGACAATAATGGCATAAGCTAACAGCATGATTTAATAAAGAAAAAAAAAAAAAAATTATGTGGAGACAACCCGTAGTGTAGAAGCTAATAATGTGCAATTATGTAACATCAATAAAAAAAGAAGAAGAAAACCTTAAAGGTAACCATGAACTGCATTGCTTTATTGCATTACATTTAGATCTATGGTATTATATTTAGATTGTGGCATAAAAGGTTGCAGTAATGAACATTGTAGCCAATCACAGACATGTTGTTGAGCGCATGAAAGCAGTGATCTCATCACTTCAACTCAATTTCTGCACAATAACGAATGCTTTCATCATCACTAACAGTGCAAATGCGATGTAACTAAGAGATTCGTTGAATAAAATGGGAGTTTTGGCATGAGTCCAGAGCTCAGTCACTGATAAACTCGCGCTGTTTGATTGACAGCTCCAGCGATTGTAAAGGGAGCGTTCTTTTAGTCACTGGCTTGATTTACTGACACATAGACAAAGAACATCTGACTGTACATGAATCATTATATATCAGATTAGGCATTAGAATTAACACAATTACTTACATGTTGTTGCATTACTGTCGAGTCCATATCGTAAAAGTCTGTTTGCAAAGCCTGCGCCGAAATGCAATTGATTTATCAAAGAATCCATAGTAAAATGTATGAATTCAAATAAATATTGCTCAACTGAGACATTCACATTGTTGAAAATAAATAACCATATTCCTAGCATTAGTATCCTTTGAAAGGTAATGTTATTTTTAGTGCTGTATCGCTCTTCTCTCCTCATCTCACTAACACGCCAGTGGGCGGGGCCAAAGTTGCAATGATGAAGTAGGCATTGATTTATTTTGCGGAGGCGGCATTTCACCTATCTATAACGGGATGAGTCGTTCGCTGGGCCTGGTGTCAATAAAAGCTTTTATTGGACTAACAAGAAAGTTTTCAGTTCTGAAACTCACAGGATACTCTTATAGTACGATGACCTTTTATATATCAAAAGTTGATGTCTCAATTCATGACCACTTTAAATTTCAATTCAATTCCTGAGTTTGAATTGAGATTGCAAAAAGGATGACAAATTGTAATTTGAATTTGAATAGAAGTAGAATCAAAATAAATTGAAATTTAAAGAAATTCATAAAGCCTAACTGTAATTTTTTATAGACAGATAGGCCAATCAAACACCCAATAGATAGATAAATAGACAGATAGACAGACCGACCGACCGACAGATAAATAGACAGACACAGATCGATAGATAGATGGATCGATAGATCGATAGATAGAAAAAAAATCTATTTCTGTTTTAATTCTTCTATTATGACTTTTATTAAGGCTTATGCTTTCTTCACACCCATCACAAATATACCTTAAAGAGTCTGAAAGGCTCATGCAAGCCGCATGAAAGCCAGTTCAGTTTCTCAAATTAAACACTAAATGAGAAAGATTAGCAAAAATAAATCCAATCGAGTCATTTGGTTAAGAATGCTGCTACTTCATAAGCATCACTGCACACCGAGATTCATTGACTCATTTGGGGTTCGTGGACTGATCCAAACACCACCTTCTTTCATTCTCCGAACATCTCTATAATCAGAGAACAAGTTGCTTTTTATATGAGGTGCATAGTGAGATGAGAATAATGTAAAATAGGAGATAAAGAAGAGGAAGCAGAAAGATAGAGAGAGAAAATGAGGAAGTGACAACATAAGATGGATGGAAAGAGATCTTAGTGAAATCTCATGCTTTGAAGCTCCTCATACTGGAGGGCAGAGATGGGGGAGGGTGGGCAGTGCAGTCAAAGAACTTACGGCTCTAATGAAAGAAACGACTTCAGTATCCAAACCCTTAAAAAAAAATGCACAGAAGCCTGTCATTATGAAATAACCTGATTATAGAAGACAAAAAGAGCACATATACTCACAAAAACACACAACATTTACATAATCATGCAAACCCCACAGCTCTACCATTCCTTGCATATTACGAAGTCTAATTTTATGCTATCATTCTCCATATGTTTGCTGGAAACATCTCATCAGTGCCTCAGCTCAGAGTGCCCACGTTTCCTTTTTCCTGACACAGTCTAGTAGTTTTCCTGCTATCTCACCCTATTGTGAGGCACCACACGCGTTGAATCTGCCATTTAAATGGGTCAGCCTCCTCTCCTGTGTACTGCAAAAAAACATGAAGCTTCTCCCACCCTCAGATCCCTGCATATTAACAACTGTCATGTAGCGCTCTCTCGATATGCCACCCGCATGTCCGCCGTTCGCATCAATATTCATGAAATATGCAACATTGCTCATGCGCCCTCTGTAATCTATAATGATGGGCAGCCAAATAAACATGGCATATGTGTGAGCGGATATTTTGCGCTGCGGGTTTATCCAAATCGCAGTAGTTCAAGTAGCCTCTCACTCTCCATAAAGCATTCATCGCTCTCCTGGTGGCTTTGACAGGAGAGAAGTCGACGGGCCTAAACCAGCAGGGAAGTCATCCAGTGCTTTAAATACATAATAAGCAGGGCTGTAGCAGAGTAAGCAGGAGCTCTGAAGGGTTCGTGAGAATGACTGACGGTGCACCTCAGTGTGCGGAACAGTATAGATCTTTGGTTAATGGTATAGTGTGGTTAAAAGCACAGGTGCAAAGCAAATATGCTTTATAGCATGAGAGTTTGTTATTTGTGAGACAAAGGAGGCCTAAATTATCTAGAGAAAGTCATTCTTTATGGTTGTCGTTTATCTCAGTAACAGCTGCATGGCTAGGGAGGACATCCTGAATATGCCATCTTTGCACATGAGCACTCAGTTCTGCAGCCAGACATTTTTAAGCCAATCATCTGAGCTGTAAATGTCATGTGACTAATCGCTTTGGAGCCACAAGACAATAGGCTTGTTCGACGTCACGCGGCACCGAAAGATAGGCTGCCGCCTGACAAAAGCATTGCATTCTGGTTAGAACATTTTTCTGACTTTGAGCAGCGCTGCAGGCGCCTTATGATTACACGTCCCAACAAATTACAGTGAGAGCAAAACGAGACCAGCCGCCTAGGTCAGGTGCTGCAGTTGCTCAAAATTGGCCACGAAAGCCTTGATGACGACACACTTTATTCTCATTGGTCAGATTCTGTGATGACAAGGATGGATGACGTGTGTTGTGTGTTTTTTCTTAGACAAGTTCCTGTATTTAACCAATCTTGATATTGAATATCTGATATTCAAAACACGGGAATTTCAATCGCATCCACTTCTTCGGCTAAAATCAACGCAAAAAAAGCATGGTCTGTCATGAATGACATTGGTTCAGCACACTACGGAAAGCACAAAGTGTCCGACCAGACGGCCATCTCTGTACTCCTCCGCCACCTGCAACCGGCAGATCTCGCCAGCCGGTGGCAGGCTAGTGTAGTTCATCTCGGACAAGCCTAATGACATAACAATAATTCTGATAGTGTTGATGGCACCACAAGAAGGTACACAGTCCCAAACAGTGTGATTTTCGTTATCAAAAACTGCAATGAAATCTAAATGAACTGAAACTAGAAATCTCAGAAAAAAATAGACTAAACCTAAGTATCATAAAGTAAAAAAACTAAAGTAAACTAAACAAAACTCAGAAGTCAAATTAAAGCTGCTGTCCGTAAGTTTTGCCTCTTTGTCACCATCTCTGTTTGAAACCTGCAATTGCAGTTATATGCGGAATTATTATCTTTACATGCATTGTGCATCGGCACGGCTCCTCATTTCAGCGGGGATGAATCTAATGTTTAGTGTCAGTCACCACATCAGTGATACTGTACTTCAAAATCACAGATTCTATGTCTTGGAAGTATGACCAAAATAAGAATTTTCACTGGAAAATGTCATCTGAACAAGTAACATGTCAAGCTTACCGTTGTGAATTGGGCTAAGGTAAGGAGATAGTTTTGAAAACTGACTGGTTATGTACTTGCTCAAAAATTGATTTTGGATCATTTTTAACCAAAAAAAGTTATGGACTGCAGCTTTATAATCATGTAAAATAATGTAATCATAATATAAAAATCAAAATAAAATCAACTATGTAAAAAAAAAAAAAAAAAGGGGAATGGAAGTCCATTTCACACTTTTAAGAGCCCTTGAAATAAAAGGATAAAATATCTGTGATTTATATGTTTATTTTGCTTCTTTCAAATGTCAGTCAATGGATGCATTTTGGGTCCAGATGGTGTAGTTATGGTGTCACGTGTAGGTTCAGATGATGAAGTGAACAATGAAAATGGTTCCAAAACAAAGTCTTTATTTACAAAACAAACTCAAATAATCCAGTACGAGAAGCGAGTAACTTGCAGAGTGTCGCAAGACACAAACAATACTGGAAAATGAGGAATTGAAAACAGAGAGCATTCATACACAAGATAACAAACTAAATGTCAAGCAGGTGTGATGGTTAAATGAGTGTCCCAGGAAACTAGAATAAAAGGGGCTTTTGCACCGAATAGTTCTAGGAACTCAGTTATAGGAACTAGCCAAAAGAATAGTTCCCTGGGAACTCATTTCTACACCGGGCCAAGTTCCTGGTTGCATTGGCACCGGGAATAAGAACCCTGAAGCAGCCGACAGCAGCCTCTTTAAGCGCGGCATTTACAAACGCTAAAAAACGGTGAATGGAGGATGCCGTGATTGGAGCTGTGTTTGTTATGTGTCGTGGGTTTTGTGATAACGGAGATGGAATATAAATGCATAATTTACATGACTGAAAGAGCAAAAAGTGTGGCAAAGACACGAAATCTCCTATGACAACTTTCAGTATTACATATCATCGAGGTGGAGAAAAGAACAACCCTGCAGACAACAGATAAATGCTGTTATCGCTGTTTTCCATGTTCGTGAAGTAAATAAGTTTACATGGCTTTTTTAAAATGCAGGGTGCCGTTGTTTGACATGCGTTTGACCAAATCAGCGTACACTTACATCACTGATAGTTCCTATAGAGCTGGTTTAGACCCTACTCTGAAGTAGGAGCTAATTTAGTTCCTCCAAAAGGAATTCCTAGAACTAAAATCGCTCCTAGTTCCTGCGGCGCGAACATTGCAAAATCTGGGTACTTCAGCCAATAGTTCTAAATAGAACTATGAAAAGATTCCTTCTGTGCGAAAGCCTCTAAAGGAAACATGTGACTGAAGACAAACCAACTAAAAGTCCACAAAAATTAAACTAAACACACAGACTGTGACATATGGCATGTGACAGCAGAGGCTAACTGGGCTGATGCCAACCAGCCAAACCTCAACCCCTTCGGGCTAGACAAGTTAAAAGTTAAGGTGGGCCAGATGAAGTTTCTAATCATTTTTATTGACACTTCTGCCTCAGTCTATTCAGAGCCAGATCCATCAACAAAGATTTTTTTTCAATATATTGCCTTTTGTTGTCATGTATTATTGCTATTGACAAGCCATTGGTAAATCAATGTCTTCCTCAAGTTGGTCTTACATGACCGGTCTATTGCCTCAGAGTCAGTACCTGTGGATGGCATTTTCTGCTGGGTGAACAGTTTCATTCTCGTTAAAACCAATTTCCTGTCCGTCATCTTTCTCATTGCAACCACGGACACTCTGGAAAGGTCGCCTACTGTAGACCCTCAACAGGCAGCATATGGCATTTGCCAGCCAAAAATAACACCTGTGTCTCTTTATTCCTCCAGTCTTAGCTCCTTTCCACACGTGACATTTGCCCCAGGCACCCTCTCTGCTTGTCTCATGGTGTGACAGTGTGGATGAGACTGTATACCCACAAAGCGACCCTTTCTCCATTCACAATCAATCATTTACACACATACACACACGTAAACCAACATGCCACGGTTTGCTGCCAAAACTCCCAATGATAACATTCACACAGTTTGGATCTGATTCTCTTTTTTTCATTTCCTGTAATAGTTTAATTGTGCAATTACACATCACTAGAGCCAGTATGAGCTCATTTACACATGGCCAAGCATTTCGACTGGCCTTATTTTCAGACACTTTGTAGAATTATGTCAGGAAGAATTTGTTCATGTGTTAAGGCAGACTGGCATTTTCTCATCTGTACTGATTAATATTATATGCAACAGTTCTCAAATTTGATTGGCCAGGTGGTGTGATATTTAGTCCAACAGCACTGGGACTTTTCACTGTTTGTATCACGCCGTTTGTCTGTGTTTGTTCCAGACAGACTGTCAGTCTGTTTATTAGTGGTGTGGATTTTCTTTCTGTAGGTTACACTGTTACACCAGTAGGTGACTGATTTTATGAGTGAGTGTAAAAATCAGTTGAGTAAATGATTCATCTTCGGACACACTAATACATTAATGGGTTAGTTCACCCAAAAATGAAAATTATATCATTAATTACTCACCCTCATGTCGTTCCACACCTGTAAGACCTTTGTTCATCTTCGGAACACAAATTAAGATATTTTTGATGAAATCCGATGGCTCAGTGAGGCCTCTATTGCCAGCAAGATAATTAACACTTTCAGATGCCCAGAAATGTACAAAAAACATATTTAAAACAGTTCATGTGACAACAGTGGTTCAACCTTAATATTATAAAGCAACGAGAATACTTTTTGTGCCCCAAAAAACTAAATAACGACTTTTCAACAATATCTAGTGATGGCCGATTTCAAAACACTGCTTCGAAGCTTTACGAATCTTTGTTTCGAATCAGTGATTCGGAGCGGCAAAGTCACGTGATTTCAGTAAACGAGGCTTCGTTACATCATAAGTGTTCCGAAATATCAATAGTTCGTGACCTTGGCAGTTTGATATGTGATCCGAACCACTGATTTGAAAAAAAGATTTGTAAAGCTTCGAAGCTTCATGAAGCAGTGTTTTGAAATCGCCCATCACTAGATATTGTTGAATAAAATCGTTATTTGTTTTTTTGGGGGGCACAAAAAGTATTCTCGTCACTTAATAATATTAAGGTTGAACCACTGTGTTTTTAGTACCTTTCTGGGCTTCTGAAAGTGTTAATTATATCTTGTTGTCAATGCAGGCCTCACTAAGCCATCGGACTTAATCAAAAATATCTTAATTTATGTTCTGAAGATGAACGAAGGTCTCAAGGGTGTGAAACGACATGAGGGTGAGTAATAAATGACAGAATTTTCATTTTTGGGTGAACTAACCCTTAAAGGAATGAGGTAAGAAATAGTACATATATATTCATAAAACTGTAGGCAAAAAGTACCTGGATTAGAGATTCTGAAGTGCACATCCAATGGACACTTTACTATCCCATGAATGTAGGTGAAGAGAAGCAACTGACGCTGGTAGGTCACGTGACAATGACAACATGATGAATGCATTACATCTGGATTACATTCATTTTTCACAGTCACAAAGTAAGAACTTATTCCAAAGAAGTACATAATCAGAGAGCATGCCATTTGAAAAGCAGCCACAGTCTTTATTAGTGAATGACCGAATCACTCAGCCAAATCGATTCATTCAAAAACTAATTTATTTTGGAGACAGGCAACAGTTAATTCTTCATTTAGAAGTATTTTTAATAGTGGAGCAAAAACAGGCAAATGAGTATAAATGGCAATATTGTGTCTAAAATGTACGCTCCTCATTATTAACTTTGAATAGGTTGTATAAAAGGCAGTTATTAAAAAAATACTGTGGTTAATAAGCAATAATCACACCTGCAATAGTGCTGCAATCACTGATATTCATAACAACAGCACTCTTGTTGTTCATATAATATTGCTTTAATGAAAACACAAGTATATTTGAAAATGAAACCTGATTGACTTCTTGTAGAATCTGATTTCACACCAGTGGTGTTTAATAATTTATGAAACATGCACAATAGACATTTACACTGGACAGGGTTTGTCTATGAAATCGTTTCTCAATAAAAGACAGCATTTGTCCATTGTTGTCATGTGAAGTCTTCTGTCTTATCAAGAACTGTGAGAAAACCCATTGAAGTTGCCTAGTCAAGTGTGAAAATTTTCCCATCATTCCAGCACCACTGACCATGACAGAGGAAAAGAAAAAGGGTGCAAAATCCATCAACATGTTCCACCTTCTAATTTACATTCATGCTGTGGAATAGACAGGGGAGCACAAAAGCCCCATATTCTGGAAACCTTTAGGGTGCCATCATGGGGATAGAGAGGAGGATAGAATGAAAATGAAGTGATAGAAAACAATACCACAGCGCTTATTCTTTAAAGAATTCAGATTTAATTTGCACTCATTAATCTGGAGGTAGGAATCATTGGGCTCTTCAATTCCCATGTTCCCACAACCCAGTGTAAAATCACAGGTTTGCAGACAGTATTTTGACTGACGTGTCTCATATGAGGTATTTACATATCATTCAAACCGATCCCTGTCAGCCTGTTGCAACAGTTACAAAAAGCCCAAAGCTTTGATACCAAATCACCTGACACAACCTTCAATTCAAAAGAGTAAACCCAAGCTAAAATGTCGGCAAATCTGCAAGAATTTTCTTTGAGAAACTTGTTTTCACTCTTGAACAACATAAACTAATTCTAATGAGAACTGTTTCAGGATCATTTTACAATATTAAAGGGTTCACCCAAAAATGATTGTCATGTCATTGAAAATTCTGTCATTAATTAAATCGCCCTCATATCGTTCCAAACCCATAAGTCTTTCCTTTCATCTTTGGAACACACATGAAGATCTTTTTGATGAAATCTGAGAGCGTTCTTTCATTTCCTTGACAGCCTACAACTACTGATGTGAGAGCAGACACTGTTGCGTGAACTTGCGTTGGAGATTAATATTTTGTAAATAAAGCGGTAAATTGTGTTTTTTTTTTACCTTTCTGGGGCTTGAAAGTGGTGGTTGCGTAGGCTGTCAATGGAAGGACAGAAAGTTTTCATTAAAATAATTAAAAATGAATCAGATTTTAATTAAAAAGATCTTCATTTGTGTTCCAAAGATGAACGAAAGTCTTATGGGTTTGGAACAACATGATGGTGAGTAATTATTGACAGAATTTTCATTTTTGGGTGAACTAACCCTTTAATGTAGATTCAGCACCCTGGACAGCGACTAGAGCACCAGATCTTTTTACAATTTGCCATCTGACACATATTACAAAGTATATTGTAAATAATACTTTGTAATATGCGTGTAACTAAACTATTCTAACCATACAGGAATATTTTTTGACCATTTCTCCTGATAGTGAACTCAAATTATGGGCCTAGAGTAAAACTGGCCAACATGAATATAGCAGGTTAGAAAGGAAAATACTCTAAAAGCTGAATAATAAAAGGGCAAATGCAGTAGATATAAATAGTGTTAACAGTAGAAGAGCAAAAGGAAAGTCATGTATATGATTTTGTAAAAATCCAATTGGCTAGTGAGTCTTTGATGAATGGGGCACAATAACTAGTCCACAATTGCAGGAGTGCTTTCTGGAATGTTTGTTTTGGGTAATTCCCAAAGTCCCAATGAGTCAAACTGTATTTGATTAATGTTATTATATAATTACCCAGTTTTAGCATTAATTACAGGATGCACAAACACAAATGTCTCAGTCAAGTAACAGAAAGTAGGTTTGCTTAAAATATGCACTCAGAATCATGATTATAAACAGAACAAGGCAATGAGTAGGAAGGAAGGATAAAGGGGAAGCAGGAGAGAAAGGAAGAAAGAGGATAAGCCTCATGAAGCAACTACAAAATGCAAATAAATAGCTGAAACCTATGAGGAGCCATCATCAGTGTCTCCGCAGAGACACCCTACAACCCCATTCCCTGCGTCACAAATGCTACGAGCAAAACAGAGTGTTGATATTAAATCTAAATTGAAGTTCCTGGATGAGGGCTGGCTCCTTGAAAACAAAAAGGTAGATCAAAGGCATTTTCCTCACATCCAGAATTATCTTGCTACATTAGCCGAGACACTTACAAACAGCAATTATTAATGATGGAGGTCTTGATGGTTGTATAAGGCTGATCATATCAGTGAACCAATTTGAGGTTTCCTGCATGGGCAGAGAATATATAAACGCCACACAACCAAATACAGTGATGATATGAGCATTTCAATTAAATGGGATAGTTCACCCAATTGAACAAATGAAAATTATCCCATGATTTACTCACCCTCAAGCCATCCTAGGTGTATATCACTATCTTCTTTCAGACGAACACAATCAGAGTTATATTAAAAAAATCCAAGCTTTATACTGGTAGCGAATGTTGTATTTTAAAACCAAAACAGTACATCCATCCATCAAAAAAGTAATCCAGAGGGGTTAATAAAGGCTCCAGGGGTTAATAAAGGCCTTCTGAAGCGAAACGATAGGTTTTTGTAAGAAAAATATGCATATTTAAAACTTTGTAAACTATGATAACTAACTTCTGGCAAATGGCCGTACGCAAGTCAAGTTATGGCGAAAGAATAACCTCAGACCCGACGCATAATTTATGCACCAAACGAAGTTGCAATCTGTTTGTTTGAAAGGCCTGATTGGTTCATCGGTCCAAGTTGAGAATGGGACTACCTGTTTGATGAACAATAAAAGACAGGGAATATTTGAAAGTTGTCTGAAAACGTTCTTTTTTTTCCTAGTTCTGTTTGATCCAATTAGTGGTGTACAAATTATACACTTTGACTTTAATTTAAACCTTTTTTCAATCATGACAACTCTAGATTATAGCTGTTGTTGTAGATTATTGCTGCAGCTGCAGAGCAAGTACAGGAACTTGCTACTGCCAGTACATATACCGATACGCTTCTGCGAGTAAGACATAGTGCTGCTGCACAAATAGCATATATCAATAACCCATAACAGATCTATACAGGTGGAGCTGGGGAAGGCGGAGGGTTTTAGAGGAACTCTGAAGCACGCTGCAAACTGCTATAGTGAATGTAACCAGTCGTTTAAATGTGTGAGCAACAAGCTCATTGGCTGCAGAAGTGACATGGACCAATCAGCTGGTGCCAAGTAGTATAGACATAGAACTATGTCTATATATACGCATAATCCACTTTCTGTGGTTCAAGTTTCTCAGCATGCCCTGTTATTCCTTTAAATACATTTCCTAATTACATGCTGCCAGAATCCTAAAAGCTAGAAGTCCCATTTGATACAGCCAATGCTACCTGACTGCGATGAGTGCTTTTGTTGGAAGTATTTTGTTTTTGCCAAACATTTTGGCAAATTTGAGACAGGCGAGAGTGTTCTTTTGGAGAGCTGTGGTTTCCTCCTTTTTTTGTCCCAAGTGACCTCTCTGTGTCTCATGCAGCTCCTTTATTCTTTAGTAAAGGTGAAAGATGTATACAATCTGAGCAGAAACATGAGTGTACTCATTCATTCTTGCCATACTGTTTTTGCCAACATGTTCTCCAACCAATACGCCTATGAAATAATTTCACTTCCCTGAAATATGACCCATAGGAGCGTTTACTAAAGTTGCGCCCCTATCGACAACAGGACACTTTCATTTTAATGCATTGTTCCCTTTTATCTGCGTCATATTTCGGGTTTCGCATAGCTCAATTGGCAGAGCATTGCAATATATAACAATATGCAATCATGTGATCATGCGATCGTGGGTTCGATCCCAGGGAACGCATGTGCTCATAAAGTGTAAATGCACCTATAGGGTCTTTTTTTTTTTTGGAGGACAGTCTGGTTTTTGCAACTTCTTTGTAATGTTGCTGTAGTTATTTTACTTGGATAGTGTGAATGGTGTTCTGTAATCTTCAGGAACACATTTTCTAACTGGCCACAGCTCCTTAGTAATGTTTTTACTCTTTATAGCTTCTTTAGCATCAAATCCTTATCTGGGGTCTTCAGACATTTCTTTTGATCAGGAGTCCTACTATGAAGAGACACTCCTGAATAGTGAAAGGAAAATATTTTGCATTCATTGTATAGAGAAGGGACACACCACTCTAAACTGTCTGTAATCAACCTGCCATATGGCCAAATAACCCACTGAGGTTATTTGGCTACAGAGGAAGTATTCTAGGGCATCATAGGCACGTGATGTGAATGTTGTTCAAAAGTTAACCATCTTAATTACAAAAATTAGTATTAAGAGCACTTACTACTAATGTCAAATTAAAAGTTTTACTTTAAATTACATTTTGAATCATTATGCTTTAATAATCTTGCCATGCTTTAAAGAAGTGAATTTTGATGTGTTGATTAACATACTAAAGCACATTTAAAGTACTTAATTATAATTTAACTGTAGTGTGTTATTCGCTATTACATTTAAAGGTAATATATTTTAAATTTACTAAATTGCAACTTCAACATTCTTCCAAATATCTTTCTTTGTGTTCAGCAGAAAAAACGCATTTAAATAGGTTTGGAACAACCTAAGGGTGAGTAAATGATGACAGAATTTTCATTTTTGGGTGAACTATTCCTTTAAGAGTGTTCAACTACAGCTCAAAACATTTTAGAACACGTTTACACCTGTATTTAGCATAGTCCACTTGTGATGTAGCTCACCACATTTTAGAACAGATCTTTAGGCAAACAAATCCTTTCTCTAAAACAGGGTGTCCAAACCTGCTCCAGGAGGGCCACTTTCCTACAGAGTTCAGCCCCAGTTTGCCTCAACAAACCTGCTTGGAAGTTTCTAGGATGCCTAAGACCTTGATTAGCTGGTTCAGGTGAGTTTAAGTGGGGTTGGAGCTAAACTCTGCAAGACAGTGGCCCTCCAAGAGCAGGATTGGACCCCCCTGCTCTAAAAAGACTGAGAAAAATGCTACAGACAAAAATATCTCATATTAAAGCTACATATTTATATTATTTATAACACGGCTTGACAGAACTTGCTTACCTCATGTTAGCAGAGACTAGAGAAGTGCAAGTTATTTTAATGGTTCGCTTGGCTGGATTTTACAGTGCTAATCATTTGTAAGGGCAGACGAGCTGTGGACCGGGGGTGAAATATGAAGGCTTTAGTGCTGGGCCCCTGGCTCAACTTTAATAATGGTGGTTGAGCTGCAAGCAGAAGCGAGAAGAACACCATTTGGAGGCTTTGGATTCTCACTGAGGAGGGTGATACTAAAGGGATCACACATAGATGACCGGCAGACATAAACACAAGTGCACTGATAGAACCTCAGATTTAGAACAGAACTTTAAGTCTGCACACACACATACATAAAAAAAAGGTTTAAACATCCAATTTTCTGGATTTGTTGCACACATATGAAGCTATCTGGACAGACTTGCAGGCTTTACAATCCAATGGAAACTCAAGCTTGCAACAAAATTGGACTTCTAAATCTTGGCCGACATAATTCACGTCTTCCGGAGCTTTCAGAATAAGAGGATGTACAAATATTCAGACACGCTACATAATGAAAGGAGCAGCAGCAGTAGAAAACAAACCACTTTCTGAATTCCGCCTTTAGCAAGAGTGGGATTATTTTCAGTTCGCCAGAAACATTAAGATTAGCTCAAGCTGTGAGTAATGGTTCCAGGCATTAGGGGAAAGGAAATAATGCCATTGAAACCAAGAGCTCCAACAGGAGAACACATAGTGGTTTACAACTAGAGAGAAAATTAGCCAGACCAGACTCAAGCCAAATCAAGCTTTCAGCAAAAAACATGATATACAGTCAAACCAAAAATTACTCAGACATTTTTTGATATTTTTGGTATATTTTTACTAGTGGGTGCAGGACACTATAGTTCATTTATGTAAGTGAGGATAGCAAAATAAAGTAAACTGTGACATATTAAATTCTTCATACAGTGGACTACCAGTAAAATTGATAACAATTTGAAACAAAAAATTATTCAGACACTTTGACCTGACCATGTTTTGCTTAAGTGTTATCTGACATAATTAAGATTAATTTCTGACACAGTTTAACTCTGAGATCTTGTCATATTTTATTACCATTTTTTTAAACTATAGTGAATAAACTGTATTAATGAATGAAATGTTCAAGGTGTCTGAATAAATTTTGGTTTGACTGTATATATATATATAGCACTAATGATCGCACGATGCTTATACCATAGGCATTGCTATTGACACACTATAAGATTCTGGCATAAAAATACATATTTCAGACTATTTCATGCCATCAACCTAAGTGAAAATGGACAGGACTGATACAAGCTGCAGGAGTATCATTTGCCTACAGTCTGTTTTGTTGCAGTATAATTACATAACAAAGGAAATTAAAGGCGTAATTGATTTCCCTTGTGAGGACGAATGGCATTTTGTGTCATATGAGAACAGGTCTATCAAATGCGTCTTCTCTGTTTGTCAAAATGACCATCTGTTATATTTGCTTATATGTTAAAAGGATACTTCATCCAAAAATAAAAATTCTGTCATCATTCACACTCAACTTTACGTCATTCCAAACTTGCATTATTTTCTACCTTCTTCTGAACACAAAAGAAGAAATTGATGAATGTTTTTGTCCATACAATTAACATCAATGGAGTCCAAAAAATGTTTTTTGTATGGACTAAAATATATTTTTTGTGTGTTTTCTGTGGGAGAAAGAAAGTCATAGTGGTTGGGAACAACATGATAATGAGTAAAAGATGACAGAATTTTCACTTTCGGGCGAATTATCCTTTTAAAGGAATAGTTCAACCAAAAAATGAACATTTTGTGTTCACTTACTCGCCCTCAAGTTGTTCCAAACTGGTATGAGTTTCTTTTTTTTTCTGTTGAACACAAATGATCTTTTAAAGAATGTTGGTAATCAAACAGTTGATTGACTTCCATAGTAGGAAAAAAATACTATGTAAATGTAAAAAAGTCAATGGCGACCATCAACTGTTTGATTAACATTCTTTAAAATATCTTCTTTTGTATTCAACAGAAGAAAAACTCATACAGGTTTGGAACTACTTGTGGGTGGGTGAGTAAGTGATGACGAAATTGTCATTTTTGGGTGAAATATCCCTTTAAGTTGAATAAAACAAAGTGCAAAATACAGCACACTACTGTCCAAAAGAGAGGAAAAACATGCTAAAATCAGCCAGAGGTTTCATACGCATCATGTAAACACGGTGATAGAGAAATAAACCTGCTCAATGTAGAGGGGAAAAAAATACATTTACATGTGTCATTCACGCTCTGAGTATAATTTTTTTGATCTCAAGTCAATGCATGTGGAGACTGAGGGTTTCCCTACATACCACAGCATACTGGCATATCACATTCTATGTATATCTGAAACAGGTGGGCTGCCTCTGTAGTGAGAGTAGGAGAGCGTTTCCATGAGAACTGTGACTGCTAAGTATTCACAGCCAGTATGAAAACTATGTGGCGCTTACTACTAGTTATGCGGGGCCAGTACAAAACATATAAGAGAAAATGGTAGCTACATACGCAGAGAATAATAACTCAGTAGACCTAGTTTAGTACAAGAGTAAATTCAATCTTACCTGCACTGACAGAAAGACGTACGTTAACAGAGGTTCATTTTGTTGGGTAGCTCTTGTATAGGCGGTGCGAAAAATAACAAGCAAGTTTGTACCTGAAACAATAATGTAGTCTTGAATAAATATGAGATATTTGAACGTGGGTGTTTCGTTTCATAGAATCGTCTATTTCATTCTGACATCAAGTAACCTGAAAACATGGAGGGTGCAGTCTATTACTCATTTGTTGCAATCAGTTCGCTTTCTTTGTGTATATTAAACCTACCGTCAGGTTTCTAACAGCAAATAATACTGTATTAGTAGCATTGTAAAGTGGTATGGTGAGTAAATTCGTTGTACTTACAAAGACGGTGTGTGGATTCCGGTGGACACTGGCTGTTGACTTGCTGTAGTTCGGTTTAATTCACAGTGAACGAGCTCGGTGCGCGCGGCTCATGTCTCCATGGAGCAGCGGTAATGCGCGCGAGCCGTACAGCGGTGCAGTTCTTGATCTGACAGTTCAAACAATACAAACAACTAACACAAATCCAATCAAGTTGTAGACTCGAGGCGAGACTGATTTTTAAGAAAATCTCGCGGCGAGACAAAAGAGCGTCTTACGTTCAAGATGAGACGTGAATGAAAACGCGATTCGAATTAAAAAGTGGTCGACGAAAGATCTTCGAGATGTTTGGTAACACCAACTGCAGCCCATTCACATAATTCCGAACAATAGAGAAAAGATAAAAATGCCTGATTCCAGCAATGGCATTTTAAGGGGGGAAATAGGCTTTCTGTAAAAAGCGAAGACTATATTATACACTGGGGGGGAGAGAGAGAGAGAGAGAAAAAAGAATGAAGAGTGATCAGAGCCGCACATGGACGTGTGGCGCCAGAGGGAGTGAATGAGAAGATGTTAACTATACGCTCGCATCAGCATCAGCCAGCCTCGCCATGAGGAAGGAGGAGACGGGCGGAGTTTGTTGGAAAAGGTGATATGGAAATGAACACCCTGTTTCTCTTTTTGGCGAATGGTTTCTGCAGAACGCTGAGACGGTGCGAAAAGCGGCATTTTTTCCAGCAGCGTGGACTGCAGAAATGGGAGGTGACATTTTCCTATATAGCACGTGCAGGTTTGCCGGAGTGTCGCTGGCAGGCATGGCGAGCCAACACCGGACTGTAATTCATCAAATTGGCACTGATGTAGCACAGTCATATTAGAAATGCTAATTATCTTGGCTAGAGTGTAAAAGCACGTGCACATCAGAGGGGCTAAATTAATTTTGTACCATCAACTCTGACCCCTCTACTGGTGACACTGATTCAATTATGACACTTAGCAAGCTTTAACTATTGTGGTTCAGAGGTGAACAGCTGTATCATTGAATCGCGTCAGGTATAATAAAAAGTTAGCCTATAGTACATTTTTCTCAAGGTTATTTTCACTTCATAATGTTTTATGCAAAATATCTTCCTCTCTATTATTAAAGAATGATTCGAAGAACTCTTTAGGTGAAAACTCAGTTCCTCTTGTTTGTGGACCTAAATTTCTCTGCTGAGAGAAAAAATCATCTTAAAGGGTTAGTTCACCCAAAAAAGAAATTTATGTCATTTATTACTCACCCTCATGTCGTTCTACACCCGTAAGACCTTCATTCATCTTCAGAACACAAATTAAGATATTTTTGATGAAATCCGAGATGACTCGTCCATAGACAGCAATATAACCACCACTGTCAAGGTCCAGGAAGGTAGTAAAGACATTGTTAAAACAGTTGACGTGACTGCAGTGGATCAACCTTAATTTTATGAATACTTTTGTGCTCAAAAACAAAACAATGACTTTGTTCAACAATATCTTCTGTTCTGTGTCATTCTCACATGCTGTTTACGTTCAGCGCTTCCAGGTTCGTCAGAACGCAAACAGCATATGAGAATGACACAGAACAGAAGATATTGTTGAATAAAGTCATTATTTTCTGGACCTTGAAAGTGGTGGTTATATTGCTGTCATGGGCATTCGATTAAATTTTCTTAGTCGATCGTCGGGAGAATTAACGATCGACTATCGATTAATCATAAATATTTTTTTAATAAAATTAATTATTTAACTTTTATAATTCAAAAATGCAATGAATACAAAAATATAGCGTGTTTTTCCTCGATGAGACCTTCATTACAAGATCAACTTGTGGCAGACAGTTAAACTAGCCTACTTAAGGGGCTCGCACACCGGACGCAAAGCTCAGCGCCGCGCCGCGACACGTCTTTAAAATTCGAACGCGTTGTTTTCTATGAGTGTACGCACACCGGCGGCGACATTCGGCGCCCAGCTACGACTCCGAAAACAATAGAAAACAATGCGTTCGAATTTTAAAGACGTGTCGCGGCGCGGCGCTGAGCTTTGCGTCCGGTGTGCGACCCTAGGCAAACCGAACATATATGCGCGTGCATACGCGGTGCTCTAAAGCAGCGGAACCTGCAGCTGCGAGCCGGCGTTCTTAAACATAAACTTAAACATACGTTCTTAAATGTATCAGTTCTCGAAAACCATTGCCCTCAACAATACTGAAGGGCGAAATTTCCATCTCAATGAACTTGCAGATCCCTTGGGTAATTTTCTCTGTTCGTTGTGCATCACAGCTCCGAGTCCGTGCTAACGCCGACTGATGCTAGGTTGAGACAGGATGCACCGCCACCAACATTAACCAGGGACGGATGCACTTTGTTTAAGTGGTACATCATTTGAGTCGTGGCCGTGTTGTACTTATACACGGCATCGCAATGTTTGCAGTGAACTATTTCGCTTTTTAAATCAAAATGGTCCCACTCCACACTTCCCCGTGACCTCTTCATGATTATTCTTTTGAAATCAAAACGGTTACGGAAGATCACAGATAACCGAGTGGTGTCAAATATTGCACCCTGGTGGTAAAATGTTTAATTGCTGCCACACAGTGAAATTCATTTAATTGCTTCAAGACTCACACTACGCAATGCAACCTGCATTAGATTTTTAAAAAATGCATTAGATGAATCGATAACAAATTAACGTGATCGACGAAATTCTTAACGATCAATTATCGATCGTCGATTAATCATACCCATCCATACTATGAACGAGTCATATACCTCTCGGTTTTCATCAAAAATATCTTAATTTGTGTTCCGAAGATGAACGAAGGTCTTACGGGTGTGAAACGTCATGAGGGTGAGTAATAAATGACAGATTTTTCATTTTTGGGTGAACTAACCCTTTAAACCAGCCTAAACTGGTTTGCTGTTCTTAGATGGTCTCTCAGTCACCCTGTGTTGGCTGGTTTTAGAACTTTTAAGCCACCCTTAAACCAGCTTGGTCAGGCTTGGAGAACATCTCAAACCAGTTAAGGCCAGCAAACCTGGTTTAAGATGGTGCTTTTGTATTGTATTATTTTTTTTGCAGCAGTGTCACAGCAACGGAAAAACCTAAATGATAATAACAGTATAAACAATAAAATAAACAGTAGTAGGACCCTTTATTTATACTCTGCTGTAACCAAACTTGTGTCTCCATGATGCTGTCAAAGAGGAAATCTGTTTGCTATCCAAATTATTAACCAGCTCTAGTACATTAATCTGTCTTTTTTCAAGTTTAGTGCAATGTTGGATACCCAAATTCAGTTGGTGCGGCTGCATAACATTACATATTGCGTTTTTACACATTTTTTTATGTATTTATGTGTTAAAATGAAAAAGAGGAACTACATATATACAACAAACACAGACATGCTGCAGTGTAGACCTAGAAAAGATTATATAAAAATATCTATATGCAGCAATCTACACAGTAACAGGCCCTATTAACCTATATATATTTCTGTGTTCTGCAAACATGAGTCATAAGCAAAGAAATGACCAACTTCTTCTAATCACTCAACAACACAGATCTCTCCTGCCATCTACAGTTCGAACTGAGAACATGCACATGACCACAGTTCTTGAACAGAAAAAGCTAAATATGTTCTCTTGGCGGCATTAAACCAGTATACTCTACAGCAAACCATTCAAGGTAAGGCCAATTATAGATACGTGGAAAAACTCTCCATAATAAATGAATCATAGCTGAGCAAAGCATAAACCCCTTGTGACTGATATTGCACGGAGATCTGCACCATCAAAATCACTCTGTTTTGAACTCCACTCGATGCAAACAAAGTTAAACGGTGCATTTCTTTTGCAAATTCTCTCGCGGCAGCGTCTTCGGAAAGCGCACGATGTAAATCTTCCCACGCTTCCGCGAGACTGGGGCCCGTATGAGGTAAACAAGTCACGGGGCAGCAAAGGCTCGAGAAACCCTATCGCAACAGTGACGTTGCATCAGAAAGCGCCAAAAACACCCTAGCAGCGGGCTGTGATTGGCTGATAGAACAAGCCGAGCGCCGTTTGATTGGCTGAGAGCGGAGCAATACTGTAAACGACGACGGACAACAACAATATTCGAGCCGAAATGAGATCATACACACTGTAGAGATAACAACAACCGGACTGGAAATTTGGCACGCTACTGCTTGCGGCGAAAAGACAATCACTCCGACTAAATGTCACGAAAAACGGGATCTTTTTTTCATTATTTTTGGCCGACTACGTTTTCAGATGAGCGTGGCTCAACCTTAGAAATATGAAACTTATATAAGTAGCAATTGCAGTTATTGTTGTTGTTTGGGTGTGTCACATGCCATGAGGCAATCAATATATGTTGAGAACTGGAGAAGCTACTCGTAATCGTACAGGAGATAAGAAGGAAAAACATCTAGTGCCACCACCAACTGAGTTCCGGAGAGACGAACACATTCAGATCTTTTGTCCTGGAATTCATCCAGATCCACAGGTATGTATTTAGGAAAACCAGTGAAGTTTAAACTTCATGTTAAGAAATTAATGTAATCACTGAAAACATTGTGTTACTAAGTGTTCTTTATGTAATACAATAGGTCATTAATTGTTTTAACACCTTGAAATTTTAATATATCCTATTACTGTTCACCAGCTCTCACAATGGATAACACATTGCATGACCATCAAGATGATTCCAGCGCCTTGGATGGCAAAAAGACATCACATCTGGAAGAGACAATCAAGAACCATGGGCAACATCAGGATCAAACCTTGCCAAACATTTCTCCTCAAAGTGAGAACTTCAGAAAACCACATTCGCCATTAAGTATTAGGAAATATATAAGTTGACCTAGATTTAACAAAAAAAATTCTCTTACCGTGTGATCACATGCTTTTGCAGGGCGTGTGCGGCTCTATTCAGAGTCTCAGGTGTATACGGTCAGCCGCTGGCAGGATGCAGAGCCCCAGGATGGAGCACCGGCGGAGGAGAACGGAGGAGCGGGAGACGGACTTCCATTCAGAGGTCGTTCTCAATCCGCTCCTGCTGCGCTGTGGAAAGCAAAGAAGTATGGGCGGCAGCTGAGGAGAATGAGCGATGAATTTGACACATGGCTTGACAAAGGGGTGAGCCAGCTATATGTTACACTAAATGCATTTCTATTTGATGGCTTGTGGTCTTAAATATGTGAAACCTTACATATTGAGTTTTTTTATATTGGTTCTAGGAGGTGAAAAGAGTGAAACAGACCTACAGAGGATGGTTCTCATTCCTATGGAGTCCCAAAGAAGAGGAGGGCAGAGAATGAATTTAACAATGCTTTACACACTATAAGAACAGTTACCAGAGAGCTGCTCTCAGATGAAGGCTGGTCTGATCACCATCATGGCCTTTTTGTAATCAATGTGCTCTTGCTACTGCAAAACCAATCTGAGAACGGTAGAAGTGCTGTATCACGTTTTACCACTGCAATAACGTACGTTTGATTAAAGGAATTGTCAGTTTAACTTCAATTTGACAATCTTAAAAGGGACAATCTCTCCTAAAATACTACAATTCATTGGACAATCTTTCTATATTCTGATTTAAAAAATGAAACCTCTATTTAAAAATTATTTATTGATATGTATTGTTCATATTTGGCAAAGAAATGTGTTCTATGATGTATTTTATAGATTGATATATAGATGTGCGTTTTTGTTGTACTAAAGGCTCGAGCGGTTGCTTGCAAAATGTAAATATATTTCAAGGACTGTGACACCAGATAAAGTTGTAAGGTTAGTGACGGTAACAATAATACGGGTAAAGTTATTTCAGTTAATTTGTTGATATATGCTACATCTCAGGTTTGTTTGTTTGTTAATGCCAAACCATTGTGGTGAATAACTAGTAAGAGTGGATGAAATCAGTTGTTCTGCCATTCTTTTATGCTGAAAATACTTGGATATGTCACCAGGAAAACTGAACAATTATTTAATTTATACTTTCATAGCTTTGCAATTCATCACTGCCTTTCGTGTACATATTTCTTGATTGTAAAGTTGTCTGTTTTCTCTGTTGATTTTTTTTCCTTTTATATTCCATCTGCTGGTCTTGTATGTAAAACAACATTCAATTTCTGCCAAACTTGAGGGGAAGCAAATATATGCAGATGGACAACAAGTGCTATTTCTGTACTATCAGTCTTGCTGTGCTTTATGTGCTCCATTCCTTTTTTAAGATCCTTGTACATATTTATAGCTGTTTACAGATTGAATAATGGATGAGCTGTTTAAATACTTTTTAAAACAATCAAGTTTTTATCTTTTTTCTATAATTTTGTGGTTGAAATAAATGATTTTCTGGGTTAAGGTAGTGTTATGTTTTTGGCTCAAATGGGAAAAAAATCCAATTTTAAACAAGTGTTACAAGTTGTAGAAATTTACTCTATTCATCTTGGTTTCATACAGTTTTGAAAAAAATTTCTGATATTTCCAAGAAAAGTCCAAATTTAAATAACTTGTTTGGTGTAACCATTGATTAAAATTAACGTATTTTCCTAACAGCTTGAATATATGTGACTGTACACATCTTTATGTATCTTAAAGTAAAACTTTTTCAAATATCATGAATTCAAAATTAATTTTTAGTGAGTCAAACCACATTATACAACCTGAAGTAAGCTTTTCAATCAATAACATACATATACATCCAGTTGTACCACCCTTACATTTTTGACTTTCAATTTAAAGCTGCAGTCTGTAAGTTTTGCCTCTTTGTCGCATTCTGTGAAAAATCTACAATAGGTTGTTTGCAATCACGTGGTTCTGGTGACGTGCGAAATACCGGTGGAGGGCAAGCAGTGAAAATTAGAATGGAAAAGTCCTTTCTGTGCTGGTTTAGAAAGGTATAAACAGAAAATCACAACATATGTTGGACGTGATCTTTATTTTATGAAGATGAGGGACTTTTCCACTGAATTGAAAGACTTTCCTGCCATCGAGGAGGTAGATATAGGGATATAAAGCTGCCGTCACGCCTCATTCAGTTCTAGTCTGGTTTGTTTATATCGCGCTGCCTTCCTGCTAGTGAAGTTAGGGCAGTATTTTTGATTTTTTTTCGCGATTGTGAAAAATGTCGCCATTGTAGGTCATTTATGCCGAATTGAGAATTGCAACAGGAGCTCACATCATCGTTCAAGGAAAAAACTGGACCGTGTTATACAATTGTTACCTCTTATACGTGTAAAAACACAGTAAGGGAAGCAGGCTGAGGTGGTGACGGGAAGACGCCGAATATCAAATCTAATAATGTCACTGATTTAACCCACTCCCTATCACTCAATAAAATAATCACATAGCTGAGTGTTTTTGAAAGTGTTGTCTTTGTTGTTGAATCGACTTCTGTCAGCTTGTAAAACATTTATTTATTTGGACAAATTTCTACCATATGATGGCCGAAGCAGCAGCGCGTGACACTGTTCTCATGGTAACAGATCAACATTGTGAACGGAATACTACAAAACTTAAGTGAAAACACCAAATTATCATTCAATGGGATAAAATAGCTTCTCTTCCCTGCAAACGATACCATGAAGAATGTGAATATTTAACCAAGTCAAAAACAAATAAGGTAAGCAGGTATCCATATTCATTTAAGTATCAGCAGACGCAAAACGTTAAAAAACTATATAAGTTATAAAAAACGGTATAAGTTATGTAAATGATATAAACACCTTCTGGGTTCTCGATTTTATCGGTTTGAGCAACCATAAACGACGCAAAACATACGAATTTGGAGTTTTTGATAGGATTCCTACATACAAAAATCAGTCCCTGCCCTCCAGAGTCATTCGCGCTGCTGCTGTGACGTGCAAACAACCTATTGCAGTTATTTGCAGAATTTTCATCTTTACGTGGGTTGTGCATCGGCACGGTTCCTCAGAGCGGATGAATCTAATGTTTGCTGTCAGTCACCGTACTAATGTGGATACTGTACTTTGGAATCACAGATTGTAGTCTTGGAAGTATGACCAAAATAAGTATTTTCACAGAAAAATGTAACCTGAACAAGTAAGTAACATGTCTGCCACTTTTGTTCTGACCAACTGAGAGAAAAAAAGCATTACAATAAATCGTGCTACCAATGGTGATTAAAGGGTTCACACAAAAATGAAAATTCTGTCATTAATTACTCACCCTCATGTCCTCCCACACCCGTAAGACCTTCGTTCATCTTCGGAACACAAATTAAGATATTTTTCATAAAATCTGATGGCGAAGTGAAAAGATTTGTAAAGCTTCAAAGCTTCATGAAGCAGTGTTTTGAAATCGCCCATCACTAGATATTGTCATAAAGTCGTTATTTTGTTTTTTTACCGCACAAAAAGTATTCTGGTTGCTTCATAAAATTAAGGTTGAACCACTGTAGTCACGTGAACTGTTTTAAATATGTCTTTAGTCGCTTTCCGGCCATTGAAAATGTTAATTGTCTTGCTGGTGATGCAGGACTGACTGAGTCATTGGATTTTATGAAAAATATCTTAATTTGTGTTCCAAAAATGAACGAAGGTCTTACGGGTGTGGAATGACATGAGAGTGAGTAATTAATGACAGAATTTTCATTTTTGGGAGAGCTAACCCTTTAAATGTAATGATCGCTTAGCTCATATCACATCAAACCGTGCAAATTATTATTATTGTTATACTTAGTTCTCAAATTGTTAATGTTAACATCAGCATTGTGTGACTATTTGTATTTAGAGTGTATTAGCGTTACCTGTAGATTTCAATTTCTGTACAGTCTAATCCCTAACGTTAATTTGTCATACCATACAATCCACCATCAAAATGATGTTTAATTATTGCAGCTTCTGTGAGAAAAGGCAATAAATGATCAGTCACCAGCAGCATCCTCACATGCCATATAGCCTACTAGCTGGAACTTCTTCTTCATGTAAACAGACGTGACGTAATGATGCAAAGATGTAAGTGGCATGCTCGAATTTCCCATGGAAACCTACCAGTACCACTTGAATTATAAAACATTAGTACAAGCTTACTGTTATGAATTGGGCTAAGGTAAGGAGATAGTTTTGAACACTGGCTGGTTATGTACTTGCTCAAATTGATTCTGGATAGTTTTTAACCAAAAAAAGTTACAGACTGCAGCTTAAAAAAAAAGATTCAGAAATTAAAAACATGCTCATCATTGGTGTTTCCAAGTCCAAGTCTTTTTTTGATCTACTACAACATGCATTACGCCATTGCAGTGATAATCTTTATTTTTTAAAACATTTTGCACTGGTTTTAATAAAGAAATTGTCCAATCAGCACTTAAGCTATTTTGCTAGAGTCTCGTTTACAAAACCGTGTTCCACAATTCAGGGAGTCCAGCCTCATTATATCCATCTCACTTAGCTCAAAGTCAAACACCTTCGCGTTCTCCTGCACTCTGCATGGCTGCGAGGACCGAGGCAGAACTGAGATGCCTTGCTGCACAGCCCACCTGAGGAGAACCTGGGCAGGGGTCCGACCACAGCTCCTCACTATATCCATTACCTCTGGCTCCCTAAGGAGAGCTCCTTTACCCAAAGAAGAGTAGGCCTGGAAGTGAATGCCTGTCTCCATACATAAATCCCTCAATTCCCTCTGGATCAACTTCGGTTGACACTCTATCTGAAGGACCGCTGGGGGCACATGACAACTCATGAGCAGCTCCCTAATGTGCTTTGAGGTGTAGTTTGAAACCCCTATGGCCTTGAATCTCCCACTGGCATAGAACTCCTCTAGGGTCGCCCAGCTTTGTGCCCGATACTCTGAATGGCGAGAATCCCCTGGGTCAAGACCCTCCATCCCAGGCCAGTGCACCAGATAGAGGTCAATGTATTCACAGTCTAGTTGCTCTAGACTCCTCAGGCAGCCTTCCTTTGCCCTCGGTCCATGGTCTAAAGGGGCAAGCTTACTGATGATGAACACATCTTCACGGCTTAGACCATACTTGGGCAACAGCTCTTTGAGGACTTGCCCTAGATGTGCCTCATTTTCATAGACAGCACCTGTGTCAAAGGCTCGGTATCCTGCATGAAGAGCAGAGCTGACAGACCACTTCAGCTGCTCACGGTCCTGTAGCTTGTATGTGCCTAAACCCAAAAGTGGCATCTGCACTCCTGACATCAGTGTTACTGACGGTAATATCATTTTTATATTGCAAAAATTCAGCCCTGAAAACAGGAAAATAGTGTTTTTATTTAAAGAAATTTGGCAACTGTTTTTTGTAACTAGTTGGTCAACACAACATTAAAGCTCATAAAGCTTGTATGGAAGCTTGTTTCTATCACAGAATAAAGAAAAAGGTACCTGTAACATCTCGCAATTCTGTGAAAAAGTGTCAGAATTGTGAGTCAGTTACCTTTTTTAATCTCACAATTCTGACTTTTTCTCAGAATTGCGAGATAAAGTCGCAATTGTAAGTTAAGTCTAGATTTTAAAGTAAAGATTCCCCCCCCTCAGAATTGGACTTTATAACTTGTAAATGTGACTGTATATCTGTAAAAAAGTCAGAATTTTGATAAAAAATATTAGAATTCTGAAATACAAACTCGCAATTGTGAGTAAAAGTTTTATAATTGTGGGAAAAGGAATGTATAACTCGAAATTGAGTTTATATCTCGCAGTTCTAACTTTATAACTCACATATCTTGCAATTCTGAGAAAAAAGTCAGAATTTTGAGATGAAAAGTCTTAATTTTTTTTTATTCCGTGGCAAAAACAAGCTTCCATAGAGTCGTTTCAAAAGAAGATCGAATTAGATTTTAGTGAAAAAATTAAAAGGTCAAAAAAAAATATACAAGGATGAACCCTAACATGCATTATAGTCACTGGACATTGCTTGAAGGTTAAATTTAAGTTTGTGTGTTTAAATTTGACAACCTTTAAAGACTGACTATACTGCTTAACCTGTTAACTGTCACTGGCCCACAGCCATTACATATTTAAAACAGTAATATTCTATACTAAACCTAAACTAATCTTGACAAACTATATATCATTTGAAAGCTTAGAATCTCTAGTTTTCATATTTGGTGACCGATTCTCAAAATAAATTACAGAGGAGCAGTAATTTATCAATTTGCAACAAGCATATTTTCATACTCATAAGCCATGTTCAGACCTTTATTTTGAAATAGCGATGAACATGAAAAATCATTAAAGATTGGTTGAAACATGTTTGTTTTCATGCCAAGAGTTCAAAAGATAACATCCATTCAATTTTTTGGGAAAAAAAGGTCTGAAAATATTTTTTAATAGGAAATAAAATACATTTATGATTGTGGCAGCAATCTATAACCCACATACATGTTGTTTTTATGTTTATTAGAGGCTGAATTCATATCAAATTCTGCCAAACTTCCCATACTAATTCTATATAGGATGTCTACTTCATAAATTGTATGAAAATTATGGAAATATATGGTTCAGATTACTCAAACCTTTATATGGTCACCAATGGAGCTTGGATGTCATCTAGTGAAAAAGTGTGGTACTGCGCCCAAACAAAATCTTACTGAAAGCTCATTTTTTGAGATATTAACCTGAAATTTGTAGCACAACTTGTTCAGATTTTTGGCTTTGATTTCCTTGCAGTTTTAGAGTAAAACTTGTTTTGTAAAATATATATTTTATATAAAATTTAAAATATTATATTTTTACATTTTCATAAACTTAAACTTCTATAACTTTTTTTTTTCACTTACATAAGTTATTTGACTTCTACAATAATCTGCCAAATTTCATCTTTAAAACAAGACCAGCCTTATGTCTATACTCCAAAGTATTCTTGAATTGCAACCATTTTAGTTTGGATAGTGCATTTTCTTGTCTAAAAAAAAAAGTGGGGGTGACAGTTAACAGGTTAAGGGTCATGAAGGTTAATAACCAAACACATAGGCTAATCTTGACAAATACTATCAGAACCTTAGAAATACGATCAATTAGTTTTGCATATTGCTATATACACAAGTATTTTGTGTTTTAAGTTTTCGATGTTTATACTCACGCACGCAAAGATGATGTCTGGAACGTCAGAACGCTGTTCGAATTTAAACAGAAAGCGCGCCAAAACGCCAAAGGATCCACGTGCTCCAACAGCACGTGACGTCATACATTCGCTAGAGCAGATTCCGAAAATGGTGTGATGGGTGCAGGGTTTGTTTTCGGGCAGTGGAGGGCGTATTTTGACGCTGTGGTGATTTGCATGATCAGACTCTTTTGTGTGTGTGCGCACGCGGAAATTGGAGCAGAGGTGACTGCAGAAAAAAGCTGTGCAATGAGGCAAACAAATCCACGACACAGGAAAATGATTAAATAACCATCATTTTGCCTTTATTCAAAAAACAGATATTCCCAAAAGATATGAAAAAATTAGCATTAAAGAAGTTTAATCAAAATGATCTGCATAAAAGCAACATTTATTGCACTCACATATACACTGCAAAGATTGTGGAAAAACCGTCACAGTGAAACTGACACACAATGAAACGCTTAATCAGATAGGAGCACTTATTTTTTTGGATAACTTCTTTTTGGTGTTCTTAGTTTATGGAGGTTATGGTTTTGAACTCAAGTTACTTCTTACCTGGTGCTCTTCTATGTTCGCTTATACAAACAGACCAGACCTTAACCTCTCACAAGTGCACATTTGATCTGCTGTCACAGGAAATCCTACTCTGAGCAAATGATTCACTCTCTATTGTCTGCATTCAATTCTTTATTAGAATCAAATAAAATAACTTTGTTCATTTTTATTTGGGTCATTCTCAGGAAACTGCACCATGTGTGCTATAAATTACCAGGAAAGAGGTTACAATTAAACTTGAAAATGTATTTATTTTTACCTCGTAGCCACCATAAAGGACGGCCTCGCGCCACACTATTCAAATGAGTGGTTAATAAATACAGGTTTTCAGCTGAACACTCTTTTGACTACTACCTTAGTTATAAACAGGTGGTTATAGCATTGCAAAGCACCAGAAGTTGAACTCCACATCAATGCACCATTTAAACCCAAAATAATTTATAAGTTTGGAATTTATACAGGCCTACTTATAAAGGGATGAAGGTCAGCGCAAATATAAAATTATAAAGGAATGAAGGTCAGTTAAATTATTATTTTTACATTTTACAAAACAGTAGAACAATTTTAAAGAACAAACATTTTATATAAATCTACAGACAGTAAAAACATTTAAATTTAAATATATTTTTATTCTACATAACTTAATTATGGTGAAACATATTCTGATGTAGGAAAACATTTAGATCAGTCAAAATCTATTACACATGACATGACCAAGTTCAGTACCTCATTATACCAATATTAAACCACAAACTAAGCACACAAATGATAGTGTTGCCTGAAAACAACCCTAATGTCTACATAGTCTGGTTCATAGTTTATCTTGTACTTTTAATTATATTTTTACTCCATTTTATTACTTTGAAATGCTCTTCATTATTTTTTTTTGAATCTGTTCATTACCTCATTTCGGTCATGAAAAATGCCAAGTGAAAGGCAACTAATAAAACTGAGGAATCAAAAGTTGCTTATTTGCACAATCTATTGGTAACAGGCGAGTAGACACTAATGGATAATGTATTGTTTATCATTCCCATTAGAAACACTTTGTATGAGAGGTTATAAGCTGATGACTGAGTATTTTAAGTTCACATGAGGCCTGTAGTGCAATGCATTTTGTTCTTCCCTAAGAAAACCATAGAAGCATTTAGTTCAGCAAAGACTTTCTTTGATAATTTTTTTGATTTAACTTTTCTTTTTTACTTATTTTGATAATGGTATGACCTTGTATTAAACTAATGATATTAAACATTGAAGAACCTTAAAATAAACAAATAGTTTATTAAGTGTAAAAAATGTTCCGCCTCTTGAAAGAGCTGATGATAGAGATAACTGTACAAAATTGTGTGGCTGTGGCTCTACTGAACGGCTAAGGAAGAGGGGGGAAAAATTCACACTTTATAGCCACTTGACAGACATCACCTGCACTGACAATCAGAATGAAGTGTTGAACGAACAGAATGACTATTCTGATATCACCAATGAAAAAACTAAAACCAAAACAAGTCAAACAGGCTATGCTAGTACACAAATACATTCAATAACGTGCAACATGTCAAATAGAACAAAAGTCCAAACAATCCAGCTTGAAATACTACTTACCTTCACTTTTAACTCACCCATCCTGATGAACCACACAAAGCTTCTACAGTCATTCAAAACAAAGCATTAAACATTCATTCATCTTGGCCAGGGGTCATTGTTGAACAAAAAGAAGACAAAGTGGCTGTAATTTACTGAGGTTTATATCAATGCCTTTGGCCTTTTGAATGAAGGGTTCAAGCGGAAAGTGCAGTTTTAATACGAATCTATTTGGCACTTTACTTCACACATGAGAGATCAAATCAAAGGACATTTGTATTACACGAATAATAACGTGACCGAGTGAGACATGAGGTAGAAATTAAAGAGACTCAGTTAAAAACGAGTGACATGAAAAGCGTTGCGTCTAAATCAGTCGAAATTTTATTCAGGCGGCAAAATGACAGCGACTGGTAGAACATGAATCTGCTTTCATAGGTTTAAATCAAAACAAGCATAAGTTTCGAACCTGCTCGAGTGGACAATATGATAAAGAGCGGTTTCGGATAAACAGTCGAGAAAACAGGCTTTTTACAAACGTACATTTTAAACAGAGGTGTACGCTAACAATAAGCAAACAGCAGTAGTACAAGTAGGACAGGAAACAATATTGAGAATTCAGTAATATTTTCAATCACAAGCACGTCCATTATAATGTGATGCCAAAATAAGTCTCTAATCTTTAAAAACTTTCTCTGAGTCTGCGGAGTCGGGCAAATCAGCTATTTGTCTAATACAACGTGATCTCGAAATACAGTGTAGAATAGATTCAGCGTTGTTTTTAATTTATTAGGCGGTCGGCGGCTGGTCGGTCGTTCGTTTCCTTTGACCGATGGTCCTAGGGTGCGGCAGCGGATCCGAAAGTTGAGCGGCTGGTGGATGCGATGTACTCGGTTAGCCGGTAGGATGGGATTGGTTGATCAGTCAGTTAGCATACAGCTCCGCCCACAACCACCTCTTTACCCATTTTCCTCTCTGTTCCTTCCCACTGGTCTCACTTACATCCAACATCTAACAACATAGCAAGTTAATTTGCCTACATAAAAGTAG
>RJVU01035392.1:11638377-11655735 GCA_003731715.1 Anabarilius grahami
AAAAAAAAAAAAAAGAATTAAAATTGTTAACAGAAACCCAACTGCAAGATTCAGTCTAGTGCAAAACTACCAGGGGTCCTTCTAAACTTAAATCTGAAGCTTGTCTGTCAAAAATTAACTGTAAAAGTGTATCTGTGGCTGACATTTCATGTGGATCATAGCCCAATAATTTTGTCTACTCATGTGTGTTTTGTACAGCTGAACAAGTGGCTTTAGTGAGGTGTGTTGAAAGATAAAGTCAGACAGGGAGACCAGCCACCTCCAAAATAGCGCAGCACGAGTACGAAGGGACAAAAGCAGCACGTCTGTTTTAGTGCAGCCGTATAAGAATAAGCAGTAGACCGTAAGAGGAGAGAAGCAGGAGTCACCCTATACAACCCTCACCATGAAAACACGACTGACGTCCTCCATTTACCCTGCCAGGCTCTCTGCAAACTATGAACTTACCCGACCTATTAAAAATCAAATGTCAAGCTTTGGGTGACTGTTTAGTTCCCATCTACAGAATGTAAATCACAAAGAATTCGGTGCCTAATACTTCTACATGCTGTTAGATATGAATATTTCACATCTTCTGCCTGAGAGGATTACAAAATGGATGAGAAAAAGGAATTTAGCAATTCTTTGTCTGAGTTTGATGATAAATAGCATTATACCTTTATTAACAAAAATAAAGTATTTTTGACACTTGCTGATTAACAACCAGTCATAAAAACACTGATTCAAATCTCACAACCCTTAAAGGGATAGTTCACCCATAAATTAAAGTTATCTACTCAACCTCAAGTTGTTCCAAACTCATATTTTAATGAAACCTGAGAATGTCCATTGAAAGTCCACGCAACCAAAACTTAAAGTTCATAAAGTGAACGTAAAAAGTAATTCATGTAAATCAAATGATTAAATGCAAGTCTTTTGAAGAGACTCATTTTACATGAACAGATTTAATTTAGAATTTTATTCATATATAAATATTGATCAATGCACATAAAGCACATCAAATATGGTAAACGGAAGCTCAAATGCGTTTGATTAATGCACATGAAAACGTTTGTTCTTGAAAGTAATGCAAGCATATTTGAGCTTCCCTTTACCATACACGCTGTTCTCCATGTATGCGTGTTGATCAATGTTTATTCAGAAGATCTGGACTAAATAGCTTGATTCATATAGTTCCCTTGGCACAAAGTTTTGGTGTAATGGACTTTCAATCTTTCAAGTTTCATTAAAAACATCTTCATTTGTGTTTTGAAGATGAATGAAAGTCATTTGGGTTTGGAACGACATGAGGGCGAGCTAGCTAGTGAACTAACCATTTAAGTAACAGTTCTCTGTTCATTTCGAGTTTGACATGACAAAACAACTTGCTTTCAGTAAGTCAAGAACAGCTGATTCAGGAAGTCAATTCTAATGCATCAGTCTTTTTTAAGATTCAGTAAAATGAATCCGTTCATGAGCAATTTGTTCTTAAATCAGACTACAGTTGTCACGCTGTATATTTGTTGTCAACATTGCAATAGAAATGTGTTTTGTCTGTTCAAATTAAATTTAGACTGCAAGCTCACAATTTTTATTTTTTTTTTAAACTAAAGATATTTAGCTGTAATTTGAGTATTTTAGTAGATGTGCTAGAACTATTAAAGAGTTACTTCACCCAAAAATGAAAATTCTGTCATTAATTACTCACCCTCATGTTGTTCCGTACCCGTAAGACCTTTGTTCATCTTCGGAACACAAATTAAGATATTTTTGAAATATCAAATCCGAGAGCTCACGGACTCCTCAATAGACCGCAATTTAACCACCACTTTCAAGGTCCAGAAAGGTACTAAAGACATTGTGAAAATAGTCGATGTGACTACAGTGGTTCAACCTTAATTTTATGAAGCAACGAGAATACTTTTTGTGCATAAAAACAAAAAAATAAAAAGTATTCCCATCATTTCATAAAATGAAGGTTCTCGTATTTCAACAAAAATATCTTAATTTGTGTTCCAAAGATGAACGAAGGTCTTACGGGTACGGAACGACATGAGGGTGAGTAACTTATGACAGAATTTTCATTTTTGGGTGAACTAACCCTTTAAAATGAACTGAAGATCATGAAAAACATTCTGTTTCAGAAAGGGTTTTACCAAGAGTTTATCAGTCCTTGTACAATTGTCTAATTTGAAACCATCTACAAACGCCTGGCAAATTTAGAGAGTGTATCACAATATTATTTAACTGCATTGTAGGAGTGTAGTCATGTTGCATGATGACAGTACAGACGGGGGCGCAGGGAGACCATTCACAAGATCTGCGACACAATGTACATGACCGGACTCCATGAGTTCATATGAGAGAGGAGCGGGATGTGATGCAATTGAAAGCGGGATATGTTATTCATCGAAGGAAGAGGAGGAGGAAAATAGGGCTGGCGGAGGAGTGAGTCAGGCAATGGACGCAGAGCATTAGTAAAGAATAATACCATGAAAAGATATGCATATGGAACAAAAATAAATGTTGATACAAGACATCACAGAAGGAATATAGAGCACAGGAAAAAGACATTGTCTTGAGAAAACGCAAGTGTAGCGTTATTGCCTACCTTCTGGGAAATCTGAATGAGAGATTTCTACAAAGAAATTAGAGAAAAAAGGGAAAATAAAGTGTTTCTCACATGTGCATGAACCATTGAAAAAGCTCTAAAAAAAGGATTAAATACTTCTTATTTGGCTGATATGCGAGTTTTAAAAAAAGGGTTCTTTATGAAACCTATGAAAGGTTCTTTTGAGCATTAGTGTTAGCTGGGAGGTGCTAAAAGGGCACCAGTGTTTGAAGTCAGATTAAAGAATGGGAATTTTACTTTATTAAGTTACACCAGGGCCATTTTGGATTGCTGAAGAATATGTTAATTGTAAATGCATTGCATGAATGATGGATGTTAGATTAGGGTCTGGTTTGCAGGGTTCCCACAACTTTTGGCCAATAAATTGAGGACTTTCCAAATCATTTCTGATTACCGGATTTAAAAAGATAATTTTATAGATAAATAGCTATGTTTAGGCAATTAAATTAGCACAACTACAAAAACAGAATAAGATGCAATGAATCTCCATGACTTTTGTAGGCATGGAAATCACTCCCTGATATTTCTAGGTTTTCCCTGACCATGGGAACCCTGGATTTAATGTTAGTTATCCATCAGTTAGCATCTCTCTCACACTTAAAACCATCTCTGCTCCAGCAGCCCTTTGTTTCAGAGTTCATGATCTTAGCGATAAAAAACAGTGCCAGTCCAAAAACCATCTCGTCCTGAAAGAGGGGAGCACTGGTGAAGTTATGAGAACGTGTGCATGTATTGCTGAACTCAATATTTCTCAAACGCAAGTAATGGTGTCACCATGTGGACCGATCATGTACTCACCTGCGTACAAATTTGGAAGTAAACTTGCTGAAGATACCCGTCCCGGGACGGCGCACCTGGCTGTTGCCATGGGAAAGGGAGGGGGAGGCAGAGGGGTCGTTGTACGCTGAGGCTTGCTGGTCTCGTGTGGCTCTCTGCTGGCCGGCGTGGAAAGTGCTTCTGCTCGTCACCCCTCTGGGGAAGTTGGTACGGTCAGCCATTGAGGAAATGTTTATGTTCTGAGCTGAGGGGGACACAACTGGTGCTCTCTGGTTGGCTGTGCTGTTTTTTACAAAGAAGTTTGCAAAGGTGAAGAGAGAATCGGTTAATATTTTATTCAACTCCAGTTCAGCAGCCATTAAAATATAAAAAGGCATAGTAAATTTAAGCCACTTGATTTTATCATGCAGTTTCAATAATCAGGCACTAAAGTACAAACAGGCCATTTCATTATGCTAAAAACTGTAGCTCTAGCTGCTAATGCATTAATGGCAGACAAATTATCCTTGTGGAAATGGACCAACATTTAATCTGAGATTGATTTTAAAATGTGATGGAATAAAATGCTTGCATGCACTTGCGTGTGAAATCCAAGAATAATTCCACCATCAGCCAGACATGTGACAATCCACAGGCTTAAATCACAGGAGGACCACACTGTTTTTTCTTTTTAAATGTTACAAAACCATACAATAGGTAATAGTTAAAGGTGAAGTCTGTAATTTCTTGACAAAAATGTGAAATAAAGTGAATAAAAGGACTTTGAATTTTGAGTGTGGATCACAGCTGTATTCTTGATGTAATTTCTGCATCACCATATAATGTATTTGCTAATATTATACACAATATCAGCCAATACAAGATATTTAATTGTGCAACTCATTGTACTGGATTACATTTGTAGTAATCCAATGCTTTTTTAAAGTTACATTTTAAAAACACTAATTTAATAGTATTGTTAAATGTAATCTTCAGAAAATTTCAAAATGAATCAATTTTTTGTACAGTACATTACATACTGTGATGCCAAAATTCACCTGTAGCATATCTTAAGCACCATAACGTACACACTTCGTGGTCAGTAAGATTTTTTTAAAGTAATGAAAACTTATTCATCCATTAAATTTATCAAAAGTCACTGAAGACATTTATGTTTCAAAAGATTTATATTGTAAATCAATGCTGCTCTTTTGAACTTTCTATTTAAAGAATCTTGAATTACAATTACAATTACAATAGAATTTCAATAGAATCACAATTTCTACAAAATCAGAGTTTTCAACTGTGATAATAAGAAATGTTCCTTGAGCAGCAAATCAGCATAGAATGAGGATTTCTGAAGGATCATGTGACACTGAAGACTGGAGTAATGAAAGCTGAAAACTCAGCTTTGCCATCACAGGAATAAAGTACTTTCTTTTTTTTATGCATTATTGAAAGGTAGTTCTTATCAGTATTGGGACAGAATTTTTATATCAATAAATCCCTATTACAATGTCTTCAGAGTTCAACAGTATTTAAAAATTTAAAGGAATATCATCTATAAATGCTTATACTTATAGTTGTCTATAAATGTCAGTATTTAGGCTGCGTTTATACTTTGCATTAACATGCGGCCTGTATCTGGATGTTGTCCTCATACGCATTGAAAAGACAAGTGTAAACGCGGTTGTGATCGGAATGTTATTCGATCAACGTGTCCTGGTTCGGAGATAGTCAAGGACGCATTGTGATCGGATCTCAGTGTAATGTTAACGCAATCCAGCCATTACATTTACATTCAGAGGGCGACGTCATATAAATCCCCACCCAGTCTCTCCGCGTGCCTGTCAGAAAATAACGGACAGACGCAGTTTTGACAAGAAATTAAACTTCTTTGAACTTTACAATAAACGTCAATCTTTAAAGAGTCAATCTCTTGTTTATTTAGACTTACATGATACCTTGTGTGTCATTTTTCATTTTAATTGTGCAACCTTATCTAAACGAGGCGATCGTACATGTTTTTATTGTTGATCAACCCAGTTATTTTTGTATGATTAACTCTGGAAGTATTCCTTCATTTATGGGAAAAAAAAACAAACAAAAAAAAACAAACACTTAATTTGATCAAAGACTGGAGATTGCATCGGAAAGTAAAGTAAGTGAGTAAAAGCAATGGGACCGTTTAATTTGTACGTCTTTACTCTTATTCTGTTGTTGTATAGCCTACTCTTGTTTAGTTCTAATTAAAGGGTTAGTTCACCCAAAAATAATGTCATTAATTATCACCCTCATGTCGTTCTACACGCCTAAGACCTTCGT
Organism: Anabarilius grahami; assembly: GCA_003731715.1. Classification (NCBI taxonomy): domain Eukaryota; kingdom Metazoa; phylum Chordata; class Actinopteri; order Cypriniformes; family Xenocyprididae; genus Anabarilius; species Anabarilius grahami. Next base: position 11,644,070 of record RJVU01035392.1, read on the forward strand.
TCATCTTCGGAACACAAATTAAGATATTTTGGATTAAATCCGATGGCTCAGTGAGGCCTGCATAGCCAGCAATGACATTTCCTCTCTCAAGATCCATAAAGGTACTAAAAATATATTTAAATCAGTTCATGTGAGTTCAGTGGTTCTATCTTAATATTATAAAGCGATGAGAATATTTTTTGTGCGCCCAAAAAAACAAGAAAAACAAAAAAACCCCGACTTTTTAACAATATCTAGTGATGGCCAACTTCATAACACTGCTTCTTGAAGCTTCGGCGCTTTACGAATCAAATCAGTCGATCGGAGCGCAAAAGTCACGCGATTTCAGCAGTTTGGCTGTTTGATACACGATCCGAATCACTGATTCGACTCAAAAGATTCATAATGATCTGAAGCAGTGTTTTGAAATCGGTCATCACTAGATATTGTTAAAAAGTTGTTTTGGGGGGTTTTTGGCGCACAAAAAAAATTCTCGTCGCTTTATAATATTAAGATAGAACCACTGAACTCACATGAACTGATTTAAATATGTTTTTAGTACCTTTATGGATCTTGAGAGAGGAAGTACCATTGCTGTCTATGCAGGCCTCACTGAGCCATTGGATTTAATTAAAAAGGTCTTACGGGTGTAGAACGACGTGAGGGTGAGTAATAAATGATATTTTCATTTTTGGGTGAACTAACCCTTTAATGCTCTTTAATGTGATGTGAGTTCTTTTATTTCTTTAATACAAAGGTGTTCAGATTCTGCTGTTTTCTACATATTGCACAAACAATACAAATGCTTGCGGGCTCCAATCAATCATGAAATGCGTCTGAATAATTACTATCTTTTCAGCATACAAGATTAATGCTGAGAAACTTAAATTGGTAGATTAAGTACTCCATTCGTGATCGATTGTACTTTTGTTGAATAAATCACAAAAATTCTGTGCTGTGTGCACTGCATTGATCACTGCATTGATTGGCTAAAGTGAAAGTTGTTTTACGCTATGAAGCCATTTGAAGCTTCTGCCTTTCAAACGCACCTAATTTAAATATTCTTCTGGAAATGGAAATGCTAATCTCTAAATCCAGATACAGAGGCCACTTAATGTGAACAAATGTAAACGCGCCATGTCCTGATTGGCTAATGATCGCATGGTGATCGCATGTTAATGCCAAGTGTAAAAGCAGCCTTAGTTGTCTATTTCACATTAAACTGGGGAGAAGTTTTTTTTTTTTTTTTTTTAAGAATTTTAAAACACACACGTCACCATGCAGATATCATGCAGCTATTACCAACAAATAACGAGATTCAAACAACAACAGAACACAACAACAAAAAACTCTTCAGGGAGGGAGACAAAACCATTGTTAGCATGCATACAACTGTCTGTGACAAGCATTTAACATTTCAAAATGTTACAAACATCTTTATTAAAGTCACGCAAGCAGTGAGACAGGTTTTTAGAGGTATTAGTGCACTGTCTAGTTTGTCTGCAGAAAAGGGGTGGAAACGGATGGGGCAGAAGACCTAAAGACTGCAGTATGACAGCAAGCAACATGACAACACATGCATAAGAAAAGAAAGACAGTGAGTTAAAAGCATGCATGTGAACTATGGGTTAGAAAGAAACAGGTTGGCAGGTATGCGACGTAGACAACGTGTTTACACATGGAAGGGAAAGTGGGACGGCGAGTGAGACGGTTGTATTATTGTGATGGACAATGAGTAAGAGAAAAGTAGACAGGGTTTAAAAAAAAAATAAAAAAAATGTTCAGGGCCTTTCCATCTCTTTGCTTGACGAATTCAGTCAGCGGATCTTATGTATTCCAAACTNCAAAAAAAAAAAAAAAAAAAAAAACGCTTCTTCCTAAAAATCAATCATACGACTTGACTTGTCACTAGTTCTTGAAGTCGAATCCCCCTTCGGAATAGTTTCGGGTTTGGCTGCCACTTGCCTGGGGCGATGTGCATGGAGGTCTGGGGGGCTGGGGTGGGCGGAGGTGGACAAGGACTTGTGGTGGCGGGTGCGGGATGAGGCGGCGAGCACCGCGGCTGCTGATGCCGTGGAGGCGCGGGACCCTGGAGTGTTCAGGCTGGGGGAAAGACGAATAATAACAGCCCCCACGTACGAACACCCCCACGTACAGAGTGGAGGGAGGTATGGGTGAGGATGTAAAGCAGATTCAGCAAAGATGGAATGAGGGTTGAGAAAGTGATGGAATAAGACAAAAGCACACACACCAGGAGATAAAAATACAACACTGCATTGCAATAATGCAGGTTTGGGCTCTATTTTGGTCCATTTTTAGATCAAAGCTAGTCAAAGTTGGATCAAACTTGCATTATCGCTGGAAAGCTCGCTCTGTCTCTGTGCATTGAATGAGAATCTAAAATGAGATGCAGTGATGATCAAAAGTGTCTGACAGCATAAGCCTCATGGGCATGATGTGTATTTAAAAGCTACTCGCATCAACTCAATTATTAAATAGGTAACGTTCATCAAACTGATCATAATACATGCAGAATAAAAGCAGATGAAAGACATCTGATGCATTTGTGAGGGTTATCTGGTGGCAGGTGTTCCATCAGTGCCATAATTTTACTTTTTTCTTTTTTGCTGCTTTGCAACCTGACCTTGCGCACACATATAAAACTCTTTCTGCGTCAGCATTATGACTGTTATGCCGCTTGTCACCTCAAGCAAAATTAAACATCCGTATAATAAAGGCAACTGTTTTCAGTTTCCCACATCTCTTCTCTCTGTAACCTGATATTTAGGTCGGGCAAAATCACTAATTCCAGATTAAGGGATGACTACATACCAATCAGTGATAATACATCAGTGTGACAGTATATATGCAGTAATATTCAGCAGTTGATGTACCAATAGCATGATTCTCAATAGTGAAAAGCGCCCACATGAGCACACAAAATTATAACAAAATTATATATTACAGGATTCCTACTCCATCTAGGCAATGTAATATTTTAGAGCAGAGCAAAACTATCACTATAGATTAATGGATTTTCGATAAACTATGATTTTTCTCTAACTTTATTGCATTACTGAAATGTAACATCCATTTTAAAATTTCTCAGTATGTCATGGTTTATTGTGGGAACCGTGACATTAACATAAAAAATTCACTTGTAATTCTGTACACAAGCTGTCAATAAGTTCAAAGTAAGTAGTCAATAAATTCAAAGGAAGTAGTCAATAAATTCAAAGTAGTGAGTGGTACTCTCTTTTCAGTCTGCTAATCTGATAAATATTAACATAATAAGCAGCAGGTCTAGATACCATAATAAAACAGATCAGACTTTTTTTTAGTATCAATTTCGTACTAAAATACATCCCTAATCTGCAGTGCTCTGACTGCTGGAATTCACCACAGTAGATATTTATGGGAACATTTATAGGAACCATTAGAGCAAATTTCCAGGCAGTTTTCGAAATAGGCTTTATCGACAGCATCTGTGGCATTCTGTTGATTACCACAGACAATAATTCTCACTTGCCCCTGTGTGTGTAAAAAATGAACTAATGCAGTTACAATAGTTGGCATGCTGCCCAGAGGGTTTAAGAGGACATGTGCAGTTTGTATTTCAGTAAAAATCAATTACATTGTCTGCTTGAACTGTACAGCTAACCAAATAATCTTTTTGGAGTAGAACTACTTTTCTAATTGGATGAAAATCTAGTTTATCAACATAATTTCAGTGGGTGGAGCAAAACATGTTTTTTTACTGAGAGCAAGTAACCAGATTTACTGTTTAGTTGGTCATATTATGAATTGACCGATATAAAGATATTACTTTATACAGACAGGCAGGGTCTTTAAAATATTATCATTAAACTTATTTATCAAGGATGCATTAAATTGCTCAAAAGTGTCAGTGAAGACATATTTATAATGTTACAAAATCAATCTCCATTTCAAACAAATGCTGTTCTTCTGAAATGTCCTATTCAAAGAAACCAAAACAAACGTATCAAGGTTTCTACAAAAATATTAAGCAGCACAACTGTTTAAAATTTTGATAAATGTTTCTTGAGCAACAAATCAGCATATTAGAATGATTTCTGAAAGTAATGATGCTGAAAATTCAGCTTTGCCATCACAGAAATAAATTACAGGAAAAAAGTTATTTTAAACATACTTTTTCACAATAACACTGTTTTAGTGTATTTTTTGATCAAATAAATGCAGCCTTTGTGAGCATAAGATATCAAAAATAAAAATAAAAATCGTACTGACTACAACCTTAAAGTGTTATGGAGATACTCTTGACATTGAGATATTTAATGCATTGATTGTAAGTGTAAGTGTATAGCTGTAAATGAGTTTCCCTGAATGAGTCAAAATTATTGCCTGTGCTAATCTCCAGCATGCCACCGACAGACATGAAGTTGAAAATAACATGGACTATTATTTTATTGTATTAAAAGGAAACCTTTTAATCCTTGGACTAATTCTAAGTTCCTGAAGGCGTCGAAAATCTAGCTGAACAGATTTCAGCTTCGTGCTGCGCTCAAATGTGTGCGATTGTCAATGTGTGAATGTATGTGTGTGCATAACAAGATTATATTTCCCATGCTGGCAGGGCAACAGCCTGACAGAATGAGTCGAGAGCAGAGAAGCTTTCCAAGTCTAAATATACACATACGTGCATACACTACTTTTAACACCAGTCCACTTTTGCAGAAAGAGTTTGATAGGCTCTTCCATGTGATTCGTGGCTAGAAAGAGGAATGTGGCAGTACCTGTCCTTGCCGTTCTGTACTCCCAGAGTAGCTCTCTCAGTGATTGGAGAGTTCCTGCTGCGGCTGGTGCCTGAGGACAGGATGCTGTTCTATAGGGCACATGGAGAGCAGACAGAGAAATCAGTGACATGAGATCACAACTCTGCTGTCTATCAATCATCAGCTCCTCAGGGGGCTCTGTACTCACAGTGGAAGGGGTAGGAGTTTTCTTATGGTCTCCGGAGATCAGCGGGCTGGGAGGGACTTTACTGGAGCTGCTTGAACTGGCAATGTGCTTACTGTCGCCCTGAGGACGCTTGGTGGAAACGGAGGAGCCTGTGGTGGAGAGGGAAAATGTTTAAGAACTACAAACCAACCGAGCCAGTGCTTATTGTGGCTAATGACCAACAGAATGACGCTTTACTTTGGTCTGTGGATCTGCGGGACTTCTGATTGGAGGTGCTGCGTTGTCCCTTGTGAGAAGGTGATTGTGTGTTGTTTGTGAGGTCAGTGCTTAGGCGTGGTTTTATTGATAGTTCATCCAGCTAGGAGGGAGAGAAAAAAACGGTATCAAGACAGCAAGCATTTAACATTTATGTGCTCATCGCTTCAAATCCGCATAATTACACTATTAAGGTTAAAAACAATTGACATGAAAAAAAAGGAACCATTCAATTTGGTACACATATTTGTTCCATGGTTTATTTCATTTAATAAAGCCTCTAAAAATAAAAATAAAAATTCCTAAACGACAACTTTTCGCCAATGTCTATTAAAGCTTTGACATGTACGATCACAGCGAACATTCAGATCTGTCTTGGCACTGCCGCTGAGCAAGAGAGAGCAGTTGTCATGTATAGATATGAAACAGCTTCACAAACAGTAATTTCAACCACACAGGAATATATTTTCGGTCTTATAGTTCAGATATAAACATTGATGTCTACAGTAGTCAGTGGTATCAAGTAAGGTAAATCACCTTTTGAAACTTGACGATTCAAGTAAAGATTGTATCAGTTACATCATTAAGCCAGTAGGTGGCGACAAGTGACTTAAATGTATTTGTCATTGAATCATTCATTCTAGAGATTTGTTAAAAAAAATGCAGATTAATCAGTAAGCGTAATGGAACAAGTGAAGTCTTTATGAGTGAGTCATTGAATCATTCAATCAATCAATCAAAAAAAAATAAATACTTCAAATGAATTGAATATTTTTTAAATATAATATTTTGTTTAGTTGTCTATTCTGAATCGTGGGAGAATAGTGTTCTATATTTTAAACAAAAATGGTAATTCTCAATTTATCCAGAATCGTGCAGCTATAATACGAATCGTAAGGTGCCTATTTTAAAGACTAATTACGGAAATGTTCTGCATCATTGGCTTAATATAGCAGTTTTAATAAATAAAATAAAAATAAACAGGACAAAACAACAAACAAAAACAAAAAAATTAAAAACAGAACAAAAAGAAGAACATAACAAACCAACAGAAAAAACCCAAAGCAAAACAAAACAAAGGCAAAATAATACAACAAAAAACTATTACAGCCCTACAAATTACATGCACAAACACAAATATTAATATGATCTTTAGAGTAACATACCTCTGAGTTCCTATAGTCCAGTAATAAGTATGTTGCCATGACATCATTGTATTTTTGGTTGATAAGGGAGTCTTGTATCTCCTCTAAAGAGTATCCCATTCGTAGCATAATATCTGGGGACACAGACCAAAGGGTTAAGTAAGTAGGAAAAACAGATTGCAAGTTTGACAACATGCTAAATTAGTTTTATATTTACAGTGTTTCCTCAAACATACATAGCCCTAACCCCAAGTATAAGTAAAACAACTAAACGTATTGATTTAAAAAAATATACTATCAAAATAAACAATCATGCACAAACCACAAAGAGACAAGAAAACAGGAAATTCGAAAGCGTTAAAAAGCAGGAAAGTCATCAATCGCTGCTTTAACTCACAAATAAAGATGCTCAGATGAGCTGCTGTAAGGAATTCAGATCCAGTCCCATCACCAAGATTTATTACCCAATCATAACCCATCTCGGTCTCAAATCCCACCCACCACCAAAGCCCCGGGCCACGTCTGCCCCACCTCTCTTCCAACCCCCTGCACAGCTGGGGTGCTGACCTGTCCTCTTAGGGTCCTTGTAGTCGGGTTGGGGTTCGATGTAGGGCTTCAACTCGTCATCCTCATGGCCCACGTTCATCCACCGGTCCTTCATGATCTGCTGCTCAGTGTAAGCCGAAACAAAAAGTGTACAAAGAGATCATATGAGGTGGGGAGTAACGTAATGTAAAAAGAGTTGGCCTTTATGAAAGGGGTTCACAGATCAACTGAGGGCAGCACTTCAAAAACACATCACACAGTGCTGAAAAGTCGAATCACTCCATCAAAAACATATCAATCTGCAAACAGTTGTTTATGCAGAGTCTAAGCCTCAGACTATACACCCACAGAGCCTTCATGAACAGTCTGATGCATATTGCACACAAAAATAGCAAAAGCTAGCTAAAATCACCAGACCTGATCGGCTGGCTTTTATGTAATTTCCAGGAATCAAGGTTTATATCAGTCCATTGTGTTTACCAGGTATCTGCACAAGAACAACTGAACACTGGATTTACCACAGTTTTCATTGGCATTGAATCTTACATACGATATTCAAAAAGCTAATTCATAGGCAGTATTTTATGTTTATACAATTTATACTAATATTTAATTAGATTGTATTATTTTCATAAATTATTTTCACAGTTTTTGCATATTAGGACAGTTACAATCTGAATGGAAATTATGCACAATATAAATATTCTGTTCAATAAAATATCTTTGTCATGTCTCATTTCATCTCAGTGACAACTTCACTTTTGTCTCCTTTGTAACAAAGTTCACAAATCATTTTGTAAGTAAATTTCTCCCCCGGGCCATGTTCCTGGTTGCATTTGCACCGGCAATAGGACCTCTGAAGCTGCCGACAGCAGCGTCTTTAAGCGCGGCATTTACAAACTCTAAAAACCGGTGAATGGAGGATGCCGTGATTGGAGCTGTGTTTGTTGTGTGTCGTGGGTTTCATGATAATGGAGATGGAACGTAAACTAATAATTTACGCGACTGAAAGAGCAAAAAGTGGGGCTAAGAGATGAAATCTCCTATAAAAAATTTCAGTATTACATATCATTGAGGCGGAGAAAAGAACGACCCTGCAGACAACAGGTAAATGCCGTTATTGCTGTCCCCCCCCCCATATTTCAATATTCGACTATTCGTGCACACCCCTTATTTATGCATGTACGAACCTCAAGGCTCCCTCTCTTGGTTGGGTTGAGTATGAGGAATTTCTTCAGTAAGTTCTCACAGTCGGTTGACATATAGAAGGGAATCCTGTACTTGCCCCTCAAAACACGTTCTCGCAGCTCCTAAGAACACCCGAAAACAAACAGTCAAAATTGAATGCAGCTGTTGACATTTACTCCCATTTCTCTGTGCTCACCTTTAGGTTCTGTCCATCGAATGGCAAAGAACCGCTGACCAGTGTATACAGTATGACCCCAAGACTCCAGACATCCACCTCCGGTCCGTCGTACTTCTTCCCCTGAAAGAGCTCGGGGGCAGCATATGGAGGGCTGCCACAAAAAGTATCCAGCTTGTTGCCCAGTGTGAACTCGTTACTAAAGCCAAAATCTGCTATTTTTATGTTCATGTCTGCATCCAGTAGCAGGTTTTCTGCCTGTAAGCAAGGGAGCATTTAGGGATGAAACTGGACCTGCATCAGTATATAAGACTACACTCACAAAGGCAGAGGTAAAGACAAAGAAAACAGAGTGTAAAAAAATTTTATCTTGTGTACCTTCAGGTCTCTGTGGACAATGCACTTCTGGTGACAGTACTGCACTGCTGACACAATCTGTGCACACACAAACACACACACAGCTGGTACTATTATAATAAACAATAGCCTATACACAAACTGACTGCTAAAGCGATTTGATAAATGATTTTAAACTTTACCAACTTAAGCATCATTAACACATATTGTCATGAACATTAGCACTTACAAGTGTGTCTTCCTTGAATGACCACCTCATTGAACTATCAGACTCCATTTACACCATTACATCATGTGAACAGGGTGTTACATTTTAAAATTAGAAAAGAAAGTTTCAGCAAATTCAGACAAACCCAAACACCACTGATATGTTTACAGCCCCTTTGGTGCTTTGTATTTATGCAACAACAATATCAAATATGCACAAGTGAGTGAATAAAAAACAAATGCGCAGCTTCTCACTTGTCTGAATTTGGCTCGGGCCTCTTTCTCTTTCATTCTGCCGTGGGCTACGAGGTAATCAAACACCTCACCTGCAAACCAAGAAGAGGAACAACAGTCAAGTTTAGAATAGAAACAGATGCACAAATTGGAAAGGTAAGCTAGGGTCTGGCTTTGGCACTACACTATAGATCGATACCTTGGGAAACATATCAGCGATTGATGTAATGAAACTAGAGCCGTCAATAAACTCAATATTGATAATTCATGATGTGTACGTGTTGGGATCTGCAATTTATTTGCATGACATACAAAGTAGAATATGTGGTTGTCAGTGTTTCATATGGAATGTTGTCTCTGCTAGGATGTTTATGCAGCTGTCGTCTTAAGGCTGATTTATACTTCTGCATCGGACCTACGCCGCAACCTCTGCGCCGTAGGCTATGCGTCTGTTTTCATTTATACTTCTGCGTCGTTGTCCACGTCAACATGCATGCAGACCACTAGGAGTCAATGTACGCAGTCATGTTGAGGATCAAGGCAAAAGCCGAAGAAGAAGCAGCTCGTCATGTACGTTGTCAGAGAAGCTTACAAATAGAAACGGCAGAGAAGCAGCAAATAGGTAATGACTTTTATTGCAGTTTGACTGTATGTGACCCCTGAAACAGAGTGTTTTTTCATTCATATGGAAGTTGAAAGTGCACGCTCTTCTCCGATTGCTCCGCGCTAGTTTTTTGACCTGTGGGAGGGGTTCTAGCAGACCAATCACAGCGCTTGCGGTCCGCGTAGAATTGACGCGTTGTTACATTTTTGAAGGGGTGCACGTCAGGCTACGCGTGGTACAAACAACCTACACCGTACAATCGACGCAGAAGTATAAATCAACCTTTATGGTCTTCTCAATGTTTGTTAAAAAAAATAAAAATAAAAATATTGTATTTCATACAATAAAGGGATAGTTCATCCAAAAATGAAAATTACCCCATGATTTACTCACCCTCAAGCCATCCTAGGTGTATATGTATATCTTCTTTCAAACGAACATGGAGATATATTTAAAAATATCCTGGCTCTTCCAAGCTTTATAATGGAATTGAATGGGGGGGGGGGGATTTTGAAGATTTTGAAGCCCCAAAAATGCATCCATCCATAATAAAAGTAATCCATACGACTCCAGGAGGTTAATAAAGCGATGCAATGGGTTTTTGTAAGAAAAATATCCATATTTAAAACTTTATAAACTAAAATAACTTATAAACTTCTCTTATATCCGACATTTCTCTTTAAAATTTCTTGTTTTAGACTTCTAATTTGTGACCAGTGTTTTGTTTTGCTCAATCCTCTCCACTATCCTTCCGCATTCGTCATTTTGTCATGCGTCAGGTCAAAGGTTGCAAATCGATGCGTAGGGCCGTCTGCTGGAAGCTAGTTATTATAGTTAATAAAGTTTTAAATATGGATATTTTTCTTACAAAAACCCATTGCTTTACTTCAGAAGGCCTTTATTATAGGTCCAGTGTGTAATATTTAGGAGGATCTATTGACAGAAATGCAATATAATATACACAACTATGTTTTCAGTAGTGTATAAAGACCTTACAAAATGAACCGTTTATTAGCCATTCCTATCAACATACACCAGGGATCCCCTTACATGTTAAGTCGCCATTTTGCGGCAACACGTTTCTACAGTAGTCCTAAGCAGACAAACTGCTCTACAGAGCGCGTTTGCCTGACTGGCTACTCTCTGCTGTCTTAGACAACATCTTTGTCCTGTGTTGGCCACCGTAGCTTCTCTATATTGCAATTCACAACCTTTAACCCCCTAGAGCCGTATGGATTATTTTTATGATGGATGCATATTTTTGTGCTTCAAATCTCACACCCCATTCACTACCATTATCAAGCTTGGAAGAGCCAGGATATTTTTAAATATATCTCTGATTGTTTAAGTCTGAAAGAAGATAGTCATATAAACCTAGGATGGCTTAAGGGTGAGTAAATCATGGGATAATTTTCATCTTTGGGTGAACAATCCCTTCAAATTGCACCACTGAAATCCATTACAGAATGCTTTTAAAGAATCTCATTCAAGATGCAATCATTTTTACACGTCACACTGCCTAAATCACTAAACTGTGCTGAATAGCAGCACATTTTCTTCTGGGCCAGGCTCTGAAATTTGAAGAATGAAGATATAGTACCATGGTAAATTTTGGTATTTAATGGGAACATTGATCAGAACTGAGACACACCCTGTCTACAGTGAACTAGAGGCATTTACATAACAGTTGAACCTTCATGGTGCATCAGAGAGAAAGAAACCCTATGGGATGTAACAGGGTAAACAAAATGAGGTTAAAATGAGTTTGGGAAAGCTCTGACCTCCGCTGGCATATTCCATCACCAGGTAGAGAGTCTTCTCTGTCTCAATCACTTCAAATAACTTCACTACATGAAGACAGAAGAGGGAAAAAAGAAGAATGTAAGAAAGGTTCAACTCACAGACACAATTTGATTTACTTAAATGCAATACTCAGCATGTTGGATGAAGACTAAAAATCATTTTGATTTGGGTTATTCCCAAGAGGTTTTACGCTCACCAAATCCAGTTGCACAGAAAAACACTGACATTTGCA